>VYXC01002477.1:203874-276405 GCA_013397175.1 Platysteira castanea | reverse complement strand
GTCTATGCTCTCAAATTCCATTTTATATGTTTCAGCTTTAAATATTTGCATATCTGGAGCTTTTTTGGGGGGAGGGACAGGCAAAGAGGATATTCATAATAAATAGGAAAAAGTATTAATCACGTTATTCTAGGAAGTCAGACCATAGATCTTAATATTTTCAAAGATCATTTAATCATTTTGTTCCCTTCTGCCTGAAGGGAATCAGATTACCAATCCTTCACTGCATCCTAGGGCTGTACCGCTTTTTGTCAGTCTCTTTATGGTTAACCTCTTTGTCATAATATTGATTTTTAACAAAAATATCCTTTCTGCCTTACTTAACTTTGATATGCCACAGAGCCATGTAACTATAGCTATCTTTAGATCATTGTCTAATCTTAGTATTTGAAATTGAGTTACTATGTCTAATCAGTTCTTCCCAGAAGTGCCTTACTAAAGCCACAGAAGAGTTCATTAAGAAATCCATCTGACTTCAGATTTGCCTCCTGCAGGCTCCTCTCAGCCCCAAAATTACCAACAGTATTTTGAAAGAGACCAGTGAGGACAGCCTTCTCTCCACCCCCCTGTCTAGAGCAAGGCAGAGCCTGAGGTGTTGCAGAGCCGGGGCAAACGGAGAGGCTGTGTGTAGTGCCAAATGAAAATGCAGGGGCCCCATCAAATCCAGGAGCACAGGAGAGGAGCAGGTGGCAATGTCAGGGACCTATGGTGTTGATGCAATGTCTGTCAGGGACAGTCAGCTCCACTGTACAGGCTTTGTCACCAAATCCCTAGGATCTTGCTGGGTTGCAAACATGCAGGCAGTCTGGTCTTGGCCGGGAGGTACATGTGTCCATGGCAGCCATGGTCCCCACGATTGACTGAACCCATACACCTTCCAAACAGCTCAGCACAGGCTGCCAGAGCACATCCCATGGGCTGGGTGCCTCCTCTGGTCTTGGCTGCCACTGGCTGCTGTGGCTTGTCCCATCTGCTCTCATCTGCCACTGTGAAGATCACATGCCCCAGTTGTGACCCAGCCCCTGTGCCCTCTGAGAGCCCCGCAGAGCAGTGCAGCACCACAGGTGTGCCCTGTACCCATCCAGCAAGGACTCAGTGTCTGCTCCCAGGATGGAGGCTGCTGCCTGTGCAGCATGCTGCACCCTCTGCAAGGGGCAGTTCACCTCCCCGGGCCGTGGCCTGGAGGGCAAGGTGTCCTGGCAAGGGAAAGATCTGGAGGACAGACTGGACCCCTCCAGGAGATGGAGGAGTCTGGAGCAGAAGGAAACTCCCCCTGCGTTCATAGGGCTTGCTGTGAGTAGAGCCACTGTCTGATGCTTTGTGCCTCTGGGGAGCTCTGGTAAAGGGGGACGATCACAGTGCCCAGGCCCTGTCCTGAAACCAGCTCAGGCACTATAGATGAGATCTTGCTTGAGTTCAACATGCCGACCAGGGCACCAGAGGTACTTCAGGAAAGCCCTCTCCAGTCCCTGAGCCATGGCTTTTTCCTGAGCTACTGCATCCTTCCCTTCCTTTCCTTGCCCTCATGCACGCACACATTCTGGCCCATCAGAAGCCACTGACCTGGGTTGTGCATAACCACGAGGGTCACTTTTTTTCATCTGATGGTGCACGGTAAACACACAGACTTGCACAGAGTTTTGCCAGTTGAGATCCATGCTCATCCCAGGCTGGAGCCCTCCAGGCAGTGTGTGGCCCAGCAGGAGGTATTTCTGTGTCTGGCCCTGTGTGTTTGTGTCTCCTTTGTGACCACTGCTTCATCCATGGCAATCACACCTGGCTCAGGGCCAAGTGGACTTTTCCCCCAGGGACCTCCTAGAACAAGGCTGCACCCATGACCTGCAGGTTCTGCAGCCCCGTGATGTTTCTGGTGCAGACCTGATGTTCTGCAGCACACGTGGTTCACACACACACACACACACACACACACGTGTGCAGGTGATCACGCTTGGCTCCCGACTAGACATCTGAGGGAGCATTTCCTCGTGCGTGCTGGATGCAGAGGAGCAGAAAATGGCACTTTTCTTCATCATTACGGCTTTAGAGAGGCAATTATGTCGATCCTCGTGAGTGCCTGCTGTGTCGTTACCATCCTAAGCTTTGTTTTGGCGTTCCTTTTCAAGGGACACCTAATTAGGAGTAACAAACTTGTACACCAGACAGAGGTATTACATCAGTTCATCAATTTGTAAACATTTCTGATTGGAGTATGTAGTGCTTTATGAAATGCTGGTAATTAAGTCCAGATGATAATCCCTCCAGCCTTTCAGAACAATCAAGCAAAATGTTAATTAAACAACCAGTGTCCTCCATGTAGAAAAAAAGTAGTTCAGGTCATAATAATTAATTATCTTTTGCTCTATTCCCCAAGCAGTTTTTATGACTGTGGTCTGTGAATATTAAAAATAATCTGGTGGTGAGAGACCAGATGGCTAAGGAGGTTGAAAATGGCATGTGTTGCTTTTCACTTGAGGATTATGTGCTTCATTCAGATGTTGCTGCTTTTGATGGCTGTTGAATTGTCTAAATGAAATGAGTTGGTAAACCACAAAATTACCCCAGAACAGGCCATATTTGCACCAGTGAGGAAGAATTCCTGAGGCTGAGAAGGATTTAAAGAGGTTTATAGCTGGTTATATTTGGCTTTAATTAATGATTCTAGATGCCACCTTATTTAGGGAGTAATATATATATATATCAAAAATATGACTTAGGAAATCTACTATATTAGGAATAATTATACTATTCCTAAGAAAATGTAGTAATTGGAATATTTATATTATGCCTAATTTTTCCGATTATTTCCAAATTATTCATAACAATTTTAGATTACTCTTTTTAGTTATTTCAAATTATTCCTATTATTTTAGGAATAATAACAGTCTTGATTTCCAAGTTGGACTAATCTGGTGGAAAGGCTTCACTGATGCCTGTGAATTTTGGATCAAGCCTTTAGAAAGTGGTATGATTTACACAGATTATGAATGCTTGTTTGTTTCTTAACCCACAAAACATATCAAATCCCTTGCCTTTTACAGGACTTAGATGTATTTGTGGAGGTATTTCTCTGCTTGTGATTTCCTAGTCTTCTGGGAGCTTCAGTTTCTAATGCAGAGTCCTCAGTACCTTGTAGGGAAAATGTGTTTTAAAAAGTAGGAATAAAAAGTGGAATAAGCCACTCTCATGCAAACAGTGTCAAAGCTGGGTTTTGTAAAAAGGGGAACAGGGCAGGGCAGCAATTTTTTTCCAGGCTGAGCCCCTTCATTGTTGAAGAGAATAAGATTACTCCAATTCCATTTTACCTTCTTGTTGCACTCCTAGCTTTGTAAGCATCCCTGCAACTTAGGCAGTTTGTGTTTTACTGAAAATTTTGGGAAGGCTCTTTTGTGCTGCAAATTAACTTTGCTCCTTCCATTTTTTGGGGTTTTTTTTTTTGGTTTTTGTTTTTTGTTTGTTTGGTTTTTTTGGTTTCTGTGGTTTTTTTGGGTTTTTTTTTGTTTTTGTTTTTTTTTTTGGTTTTTTTTTGTTTTGGTGTTTGTTTTTGTTTTTGTTTTTGGTTTTGGTTTTTGTTTTTTTGTTTTTTTGGTTTTTTGTTAGGCTTAAGGCCTATGCTCTGAATGGGGGCTTAGTCGAAACTCAAGGTTCCGTATTCTGTACTCCCACTACAATTACTCCTCAGAGAAGAAGAAAGGGAACTAAATGGCTCCAAGGCAAGTCCTTGGCCCTTTGCTGAATGGTTACACTACTGAGTGTATCATACTGCATCTGAAGGGACACTGGGGTAAGCCCTTCCACTGTCATTACAGGATCCCTTTCCAAAGAGCTATGCAAGGAAAAGCCTTTGAGAAACATCACTTTTCCTTTTCCTTTCCAACCTGAATTGTTCTGTGATAGTATGAAATGTGTTTAAATACTGATGATGGCATGTGCATGCTTCAGGGATGCTTGGAAAGAGGCTTGTTGGTCACTGCAGGGGACCCTGCTGTGCTTGAAGAGATGCCCCGCTCTCTGTTACAGCAGTGCTGTACCTGGCCTTGGCATATGGGCCTTCTTGTTAGAAGAAGCAGAAGTGCACTGGTTGCAGGTCTGAAATGCAGGTTTGACATCCAAAGTACACTGGAGGTAGGTCCCTGTTCATCGCTGTTTCCAAGCCAGTACTGTGAAGTTTACTCTAGAGCTGGCAGCTGAAAACAAAACACAATTTCTGGACCTGTATGTTTCCTCTGAGAAGCCAGTGACAAATCTTTCATAGTCAGTATTTCACAAAAAAGTCTGAGATTGGTAACAGCAAGTGTTTAAATAATTTTTCTACTCTCGTGTGCGTAATTCCGATGGGTAGTCTGCACAATAATAGCAGAGGAGAACTAAACAGTAAATTTATTGATCTGCTTTGGTTTTAAATAAGAAACATAGTTATGAAAAAAAAAGAAGAAAAACTAAAGAGAGCTGCTTTTTGTAGAAAAAAACAATAACGAATATTGGAGATTGTAAAAACTGTGTTTTCCTGTTTGTAAGACCACCATGCTCCTATCCCTTTTGAAAGTCTTTCAGATGGAGACTCACAAGGTGTAATTAAGAATCTAAATGAGTTTCTTCAATAAAAACATCATCACTGGAAGTCCTTTTCACTTAAAGACCAATTCCTATTTTGGAGCTGCCTCTCTCTTCGTATGTCACATGGTGATCAAAGATCAGATTATCAGGAAAGTGATTCCTGGCCTCTGACTCTGCAAACTTCAATCGCCCCCCCTGAAAAAGGGAAATGAGGGTGTTTTGCTCTATATCATGGAGTTTCTGTGAGAGCTGACATTTGTGAGGCATATCTGAGTGCCTCAGGTCATTCTGTATTGATTATATGATTCTCTACTTAAGCCATGACATTTATATATAAATTTATAGATGCAGTACTACTTCTTTTCTCCCAGGGCTGATACTTAAAATTGTAGAATCCTAGAATGGTTTGGGTTGGAAGGGTTCTTAAGGATCTCATCTAGTTCCAACACTCCCTGCCATGGGCAGGGATGCCATGCACTAGACCAGGTTGCTCAAATTCTGTATATTTAATATAGCAACCCTTCATACAAAATTAGAACATCTATAAATTCTATAATTCTGCTTTGACTGTTTTGTTTCTTCTTCCTTTACGGGCACAGAGCCAGCAATGCACAGTACATTTATGATTTTATGAGATGTTTTACCTGGTGCTAGGTCACAGGACCACCACATTTCCTTCTTGAAAAATATCCAGCCAACACAAATGCTAATTTTCTCAACAGGATTTAAAATGCACATGTAATTTTTGCAACTTCATATATTATGTAAAGCCTGTCATTTCTCAAGCTGTACTACTGATGATGTCTGATGAACACTGAGCACTTGTTATCTCTTATAGGGAGCTCTACCTAGTCAGCAATGACAGCTGATCAAATGGCTGCTGTAAAAGGCTCACCTTGTCTTGGGTAGATAAGCCTTCAGGACAAACCAAACTTTGCATGCCAATCTGTCAGGGATATTTCTGCCCTCTAGCAGGTGGCCAGTGCTCAAAGGCTGGTCTTCTTTACTCCTTCTTAAAATTCAGGTGGTTTTGGTCATTCCAGAAAAGGGTGAAAACCTCTCGAGACTTGCACACACAGCTATGTACTGGGTGAGGGAGCTCCCAATTCAGTCCAGAAGCTGAATCTGGCTACAGGAATAAATCCTGCCAGGAAAGGTTTTACAACTAATTCAAAAACTTTTAACCAGGAAGAAATTTGGAGGCAACCAGCCTATTCACTGACAGCTTCCACAGAGAATAATATCTCAGAAGAAAGGTATTTCCAGTATTGGCTTGAGCAGCTCCATTTTCAAGAGATAAACCAGAGCTATATTCCTGTTGTGAGATATATATGCCTTCAGCAACAGTCACTGAAGACCAGATTATTTTCTGTTGTTCTCACACTATCCATAAAGCTGGCTCCATACCTACCTCTCATGCTCTGTTTGTGAGTACATAAAGCAGAGTATGCCAGATACTGCCTAACATGTGGAGAGGTATGGGCGTGTCTGTTCTTAAAGATTTCCATAGAATAAAGGGTTTTTTTTCCCCCTATTATCTTCTGCTACACTTCTGATTCTATTGTCAGTAGAATGTTCTTAGAATTCTTCAGCCTTCCAAGACACAATTTCTTTTGCAATGGCATTTATGAAAGTAACTTCACAGCTCAGCCAGTTTTAAGGGTTAAATTCTTTTCAAGTGCTGATGAACAGAATTTCTTTCAAGATGTCTTATAATAGCCAAATCACTTCAAAGAACGCATCATGGCACTACAGAAGCCAGAGGTTGTTGGATGTCTTTCAACACATGCTATGGAAATGCTTATCCTCTGATGAAAGCCAGAACTAACTTTAAAGTCAGGACAGAAACCTAGAGCTATCCATGATCCTGTAGTGCAGCCTGCTTTCTTCCCACAGCTATGGGTAACAGTGGGAGATATGAAAGAAACCATACTTATGTTTAGCCACTTGTGGTCTTTGTTCCTGGCAACGACAGCCATTAATCTGACACCAAATATTTGGATGCCTGCAGGGAGTGGATTTTTCTCTCCTTGCAGTGCCACCAGATTTGTGCTAGTGTGTCTGACCACAATCAAGGGCACACTGATCAGTCTTGTTCCCACTGACACATGCAAGGACACAGCATAAGGTTCCCTTATGGTTCCATAAGGAACCATATGGACCCATAAGGTTCCCTTCCCAAACTTTCTACCAGGTTTCCCTGCAGGCTCTGTTTCTGCTCCCAGGACCTCGAGCACCTCTGTTGCTCTTCAGGGGTCTCTGTGTCAGGTTTCATGGCTGGCATTGATGGGGCAATCCTACTTAGGCCTGGAAGGATGGAAATGCACAAAACATCTGAGTCCGAAGGCATTGCTGGGTTTCTTGACATCTTCTTCCCAAGCACCAAGAGAAATTCAGAATCACACGGGTATGTTGTGGTGAAGAGTTTAGAGGGTAAGTCAAATAAAGAGCAGGTGAGGGAACTGTGGGTGCTCAGCCTGGAGAAAAGGAGGCTCAGAGGTGACCTTATCATCTCTACAACAGCCTGAAAGGAGGCCGTAGCTGAGTGGGGATCAGCCTGTTCTCCCAGACAACCAGTGACAGAACAAGAGGACATGGCCTCCTGTGGTGCCAGGGGAGAGACAGGCTGGAAATCAGGAAGAATTTCTTCATGGAAAGGGTTGTTAAACACTGGAATGGGCTGCCCAAGGAGGTGGTGGAATCACCATCCCTGGAGGTGTTCAAGAAACGACTTGGATGGGGCATTTAGTACCAAGGTCTAGTTGAGAAGATGGTGATTGGTCAAAGGTTGGACTTGATGATCTTGGAGGCCCTTTCCTATCTGACTGATTCTGTGATTCTGTGAAATACTGTAGATATGTCCTTGGTTTCAGTCTATGCTGTCAAACAGAGCAGCACTCAGGAGAGATACAACCAAAGGAAGACCTCTATCTAATCATCCTTATTTGCTAGCACCCCAAAGACAAAAAAAAACGATGAATTTTCACCTTAATCTCACTCTTCTCCTACATGCATCCCCTTTGAGAGAAGTACATTCACTTCCATTCAGAAAGATGCTCCATCATTTCATAGAGCTGGATTTTAGGGACCATTGCCAGAGGCTGGCTGAATTAGTCTTTCTGTCTTTCCTGCCCTGAAATCCATCTATCATCTGCTCTATTTAGTCTCAGAAATTTCTTTCAGGTGAGCCTGGTTTGGCAGAAAGGGAACTCTGTGCAGGCCTTGACTACAATAAAACTCAGCTCCTTACACCTCAGAGAAAAATGGTGAAGTTTTATGACAGTGGTTATTTTTAATGCCGGAACAGAATGAAGGGTAGTAATGCCTAGTGGACTTAGAACCATGAATCTTTTTGCTGGCTCAGCTCAGAATTGACATTATGTCTGTTTTCTTGACCATTCAGGGACATTTCTATCTCCTGGCCTTCAAAATGCCTACTACCATTTACCTATCTAGGCATCTTATCAGAAATAATATTTATTTCAAAGTGGTCTATCAATTTTCTCTCTTTTGGACTCTGCTCTGACTCTTCTGAGAAGTGCACAGGGATAGGACAGGAAGACAGGGACACATGGTTGCATCAGGAAATACTTCCTTTGGATAATAGAAAGAAAACATTTTCTCATGAGGATAGCCAAACTCTGGAACAAGGTATCCAAAGAGACTATGAAATCTCCACTCCTGGAGACATTCAGAGTGTGACTGGACAAGGTTCTGAGCAGTCTCATCCAAGATGTTCTTGCTTCAAGTGGAGGGTTAATCCAATGACCTGTGGAAATCCCTTTCAAAAGAAATTATTTGTTTATGACTCAAATCCTCCTTACCCACTCCTGAGATCACTAAGAGAACACTGGTGCCTCCCTCCCATGAGCCAGGTGTGCAGGTCTCTGTTGCATGTTGGCCTCTTAGCCAGCACTAAAACTAAGTCCTTTCTAGGGCTGTGAAAAACCAAAGTGAGCACCTTTATGGCAACCCACTCCGATGACCTTAAGACTCGTTAACTGCTAAATTATCTGGAGGAGGCTATCAACAGTGGTCTGCTATATCAGCTACATCTTACCTAGTAACTCATTAATTGGTGTAAAAATTACATGGCAATTGCCTAAAAAGTTAAGAAGTATTCCTGGAAAATCACATCCCTATCTAAGGAGATGTACCTTCCCATTTGTGTCCACAAACATCTATACTGTCAACAGTCTGAAAAATGCCACTAGGAAGGCCGTGAAGGCTCTATTACAGAGAAATAATACCAATATCTGAACTTACAAAATGTTGCTGATTCTTCCTCATCCACCTGAGGTGTTTCAAAGCAAGAAATCTTTTCCCTTTTTGTCATTTAATCCCATATTTCAAGAAGTGATAACAAACCAATTGCATTCAGCAGCATTAGTGTGTTCTTAAGCAAGTGGAGTCTATACCACTGCATTAAATCTAAGGCAAAAGTATCAATCTTTTCTGGTTACTCACCACCAAAACACCATGTACTGGAATTGTTCCATTTCGTTCCAAAAACTAGAATCACCACAGCCTGAAAAGCATATTAGAATTCTTCTTCATGACAGAAATATTATCTGTACTGTGCTCTCTTTAAGTTCTTATTGGTACTTTCTTGGGAGATGGGATTTGAAACAAAATTAGATTGTGAGATACTGCAAGATTGTACAAAAGCACTTTTCTCAAAAAAAAAGATGATTTTTACTTTTCTCTGTGGACAGCTAGGAAACATAATAGCCTGGTTTTGCAGTTTTTATTGTGCTACTCTAATTTTTTCCTGGTGGGTAGACTGGAAAGAAAAAAAAACCACACCACATTTCCAAATCATTATTTTCAGAGTTGCATATTGCTAGCAGTGAAACAGTCAGTGCTAACTCTGCCAGCATCTTCTCGACAGTAAATGCCAGTTTGAAATGATTATGTGAGCTAGAGAGGTTGGAATAGGTGCTTTGCTTCAGTTGCCTTTCTCCCTGAATGCTGCTTTATGCACATAGACAAAATGTGCTTAGGCTTTGCCTGATGTGGCACTTTCTCTACAGGGCAAAGCATGATCTCCCATCCCTTCCCAGGGTGCTAGATGGAACCAAGCAAGGTAAAATAAGAGCCCAACTTTATGCTGTACCTTTTGGGGGCCAGAGGGCATTGTTAAAAGGAGTTGTAGGCTTCAAAATTAATTTGTTATTTCAGCTCAACACCCAGGCAGCCCCAGTGCCCTTGTACCGTTGAAATGTTGAAGATCTTTAGTCTGGAATTTGGATGGCCACAAGGCAACAGGCAACAAAAGAAACAAGTTTTGCTGAGTGAATATAACCTACATTTTAATACACAGCATCAAATCATAAAGTATTTTGCTAAATCAGTCACATGCTATGAGGCAATACTACATAGAGAAGAAGAGGAAAATCCATTTAGAAAGCACATAATGAAGTAAGATTTCTAGTGGTGTACATTGCTGAGGAACAGAAAATTGTTGAGTTATAAAACATTCATGAGAATCGCAAATGATAAGGTTCTTGTTCAAAACTGTAAAATCAGTGTTTCTATTCTGAATTCTATTTTCGGAAGTTGTTCCTTGTTCTTGAAAAAATTGCTTTGTGCTGGAAGGTAGAAATAAAGATGGTAATCCTGGAGAAATGTTGTCTTATTCTTCTGGGTTTGGTTCCTATTAGAGAAAGGTAGGAATTTGTTAGTAGAAGGTCCATTTGGCCAAATAATAAGTGTACATTTTCTAATTATATTTGCACACTACCCAACTGCATACCAGCAGGAGAATGTGTTTAGGAAGAAATATGTTTAAGAGTATCACCCATCATGATACAATGGTCAGTGTCAGTCTCAATCATGGAATCACCATCCCTGAAAATGTTAAAAAAATGAGTAGTGGCACTTGGCAATATGGTTTAGTGAGCTTGGTGGTATTTGATTGGAGGTTGGACTTCATTATCTTGGAGATCTTTTCCAGCCTTAATGGTTCTATGATTCTTCTCTGTGGCTTCAGCTCTAGAAGCCAGAGGCCATTTGACTCTCAACAGCACCTGGCTCGATCCACCCTGCACCTGGGGTTTGGACATCAGTGGCACTTCATGGCAATCAGTAGTTGGGAGGATGTTGGTGGCGCTCCGTGGAGGATGCTGGGGAAAGCCAGGTGGAAGGAAATGACTCTGCAGTCTGGTGGACAGAGTCTGCAGAGCCTCCATCAGTTCTGAAAATAAGGAAAACTATTCAAGGTCATTTAGGACCAGATTTTTCTCCTTAAACCATTTAGGCATCTTAATGTGGGAAATTAGGCTCAAACAGCCTCATGATAAGCTCTCCAGATGCCTGTCTGCAACATTAGTTTGTGAAGTACCTGTAAAATCAGGCCCCTTGGCAGAACTGAACAAAGCCTAAGCAACTTTCTGATTTAGGACATGAATGTTGTGACAGGAGCCAGGTGCATCTCTGAGACAGCACCTCCATTGGCATTAGAAAACATTCGACCTTACTGAGAAGTGTGTGGCCTGGCCCCCAAAACTTCCTTCTATTTTTTGAATTGCAGAAAATCGTGTTGCTAACACAAGGAAGCTTGAGAGCATGTGTCAGCCCCATCGGGATGGCAAGGAGCTGACAGAGCAGTCGTGAGGGACGGAGGTGTCTCACAGAGGTGATGCAGCTGAAGATCTGAGGGTAAGTCTGATGCAGATGCCATTTCTGAGCCTGTCCCAGAGGCAGCATTGAAGAAATCTGTGTACATTCTTTACCTTGGCAGGTCACTTCCATTTTTTCTCATAAAAGTCTATTGTGCAGATATTAATATCTGCAGCTCTCCTTAATTTCTGCTGTCATGATGTGCTTTTATTACATTAGAGTGACCTGAAACTGTGTCCTAGCCTCACAGATCCCATTTTCACAGCTTGCACTGTGGGTTTAATTTCACAGTTTTTAGTTTCCCAGCTTAAAAATATGAACAACTTATGGAGCAAAATTAACAGTTTATTAGAAATATCACTCACTGCAAAAGTCTTAAGGGTAATTCACAGCTCTATAAAAGGTCGTGGTATAAATAATTGCTTGATGAATATGGACCATGTCTGTTTGTCATTAAACACCAGCAGAGAGCTAATGCACTTTAATAGTCCTGCTAACTGCTATCTGACAGGCATAGAAATCACAACCAAATGCAACAATTATCCTGAACAATTGCTTCTTACTCTTTTTTCTTTACACAAAAGGTAAAATAATGACATATGCTGTTGTCTTCACACATCAGTAGTGGTCACGACTTTTACTCCTATAAAACACAGTAAAACCAATACTTTAAGTATTGCAATGCTGTTGCACTGTTTATCAAACATAATGTCCCATTAATTCCACTCTTCTACATGTGGAAAGGCTGCACTCACAGTGCATAACAGTGGAAACTGTTACTCCCCATCTTGTTTGTAGAGAACATGTTCAAGGTCCCTGGTGTAATCACTGTATTAACTCGGCCCTTGTGATCCACACACATCTGTGTAGTTCTCCTTTTAGGACTGGAAGATATAGATTTAAGTCTTACTCAAAACAAATAAGTTTTTAGTGAGATTTCTCTAATAAAGGCAATTACTTCTTAATTGCATTTATTAATTTTAATTTTAATTAAGGTCTTTGTGTGACTGAACCTAATTACAGCACACCTAGTCCTGCTGGTGAGGATGAGGCCACAGTCTACTGTGTTTGGGAATGGATGCAGAAAGATAAAGGACACTGATATAGATGGATTCCCCCTTCAGAAATGTCTGGCTCTATTCCAGAAGAATTCCTGCTGTGCTTGGTTAAAGAGGCTAGAAGATACTCCATTCCTCCTCACTTGCCTCACAGCATCTGTCCCAAAGGCCAGGGATAATTAATCTTCCTCCTCCCAGCTGCCCTTGGAGAGGCTTCTCTACACACCAGGGCCTCCTTTAGGTCTGCTCCAAACACCCATGAATCCCATCATCTTCTACCCTACCCACCTTGGAAGGTCCCTATAAAGTCCCATTCAGTATTCTCCATAAGAAGGTCCCTAGTAAATGATTCTGTCATACTGGATTGAGTTGCTTTATATTAAGAACTTCCCACAGATAAGCTGGGTACTTCAGCTGACCTGAATCACAAAGTAATCTATTTGTGTAAGAAATTATTTAGGCCAAGAGAAATTAGGTAGTGCTCTGGCTCAGCTGACAGGAAATAGGTTTTAGGATGTGGTCATTTCATCCGCCACAGTCAGCTCCTCAGACTACTTTTGGCACCTAAATGTGATGGTGTATTGAACCCCAAGGTATTAAGAGGAAGCATGTGTATAAAATCCATGAGAAAAGTTAAGTTTTTATTCAGGTCAGGACTTGACACATGTTCCTGAAGCCACGTACTGATTGAGACAAATAAAATTGCTTATTAATTGCTCTCTGTCCATCCAGGGCCGTAATTAGTCCAGCACTAGCATGGGATAAAGAGTATGTGGCCTTGTAATTAAGTGCTGTCTCATGATGAGCATGCACAAGAGCATATTGAAATGCAATAACATAGGCAAACCCTTGGTTTTGGAATTTATTGAACTTTGCAATGTTGGTAGAGTTTGGCTAATGCAGTTTTTTGGTTACTGTGAGGCTAATGTCTTAAGGGACTATTTTAAAGTAAATCAATTTAATAAAGAAACTGCTGATTGGAAATAGGAACAGTATTGTCAGGGAGTTGATCTTTGTTCTGATGAGATGGGATTACATTAAGGATCTGAAATAACATCAGGTAGAACCTATTCTGTTTTCAGAGGCAAGGCAGCACCTATGGTGTCATGATAAATAATTTCACATGAGAAATTATGACTTGGTTGCAGAATCTGGTTGCCCCAGTTTTTTGTTCACACAGGATGAGTGGTTTAAGGGAAAGAGACACTTATGCTTTTAATGAAAGGATTTGTTTGACATTTCTTTTCCCTGGACTTACCCTGGGAAGTGACACTTGCACAGTAAGAAATGAGCAGCTTCCCAAGAGGAGAGGCAGGTTATGCTTCTCCAGCAGGTTTAGAAGTTCCTTCCCGTCCAGTTACCTCCCTATTTCTCCTTGACAGTGAAAGTTCACCGAGTTGGCAGGATATTTAAAAAAATATCCTACCTGCAGCTTACCCCTGTGCTGTGGTCAGCAGGGACTTGCAAAAGGGCCATTGATAAACCCTGTATGAAGAGATTGCTTCCTGCAAACATGTTTAATGTTTCTGATTTTAGTTTATTTATTGCATTTCCCTACAAGCTCCCTGGAGTCTTGTACAGCTCAGAAGTACCAGGCTGGCATTTCTAACCTTGACTATTCAGTCTTAACTGAAAGGTTTACAAAAATCTAGTTTTTGTACAAAAATCTACACAAGCAATGGAATTATAGCTGCCAGGGATGGCATAAGGGCACTGTGACCACCCAAATATATTCCCTGACAACAGATCCTTGAAATAACAAAGGAAAGTCTCCAGATGTTGAGTTGGTTGAGTGTAACAGAGAAAAGAAGAAACCCCAGGTTGCAGCAAAATCAGTCAAAAATGTTGGGCCAAGTCATGGCAGAATTGCTAGTATAAACACAATATAAATATTAGGATAGATATACATTAAACTCTCATATGGTTTTGTTCCCAAATAGGTTCAGAAAGGACTTTTTTATAAAATGCTATCTAAACTGCTCAACAGATCAATCAAACAAATGTATCTTAAACCAAAACTTGTCAAATGAAGAGCAAGTTTTTAATGTAGTATGGAAAAAAGCATGGCTACACGATGCTTTCTCTTCCCCATCCCTAGAAGTGTTTCAGGCCAGCTTGGACAGGGCTCTGAGCAACCTGGTCTAGTGAAAGGTGTCCCTGCCCATGACAGAGGTGTTGGAACAAGATGAACTTTAAGGTCTCTTCCAACCCAAACCTCTCTATGATTTTGTGATATGGCACAACAGCAAGTGGCAGGGTAATGGGGACACACGTAAGGAACACACAATTGCCCAGGCTGGAGCACTGAAATTCTCAGTCTCGGAACCAGAAATTCTGGTTCTCAACTTCCAGATACAATATTTTGGGATACTGGGTCTCTTTTTTTTTTTAAAAAATATTCTTGTAGTGTTGTGAGCAGAACAATATATGTTCCCTTAAACTTGTGAGGAATGTTTTTTGTAGAAAGGTTGCAAACCACTTCTTACCTGTGCCAAAAATTTTTCATTGAAAACTTTCTTACCATCAGTAAAAAGTCTTAGAAAGCTGAGCTTATGACATTTCCTTAAGAGCAGGAGAACATTCCCTTGCTCCAGGCAGTGTGACCTAGACTGGTTTTATTCTTAATAGATGAGTGTCAAGATCATCTTTTAAGTATAGCCTACATCCTCATTAAGCAATTTGTTCAAGACTTTGCTTGCCTTACTGTTTTTGTTGGTATCCAGTCTAGATTCCTTTTATTCCAACTCATTATTGCTTGTCTTTATCAACATGGGCATGGAAAAGAGTTTATATCCATTCTAGATTCCTTTTATTTCAATTTATTATTTTGTCTTTCTCAAGATGGGCATGGAAAAAGTTTACCTACACTTTGTTTTTGTCTTTTATACAAGTGAGAACTGGTGTAATTTCCCTTTCACCTTTCCTTTTCTGGACTAAACTGTGCCATTTTTTTAATCTCTTCTCACATCATCTCTTCTCACGGCATAGGTCCTGCTTTCTAGACTTCTTTTTATTCTCTCCATTCCCCTTCAGTCTCTCCCCACCTGGCCAGTGTTTTTCACAGCTAGTGTTGACAAAACCCAGACCCTTATTACTACCAAGTACAGACAGAAATTTCTTCATCTGGGTCAGAGACAGAAGCCTAGCTCAGGTACACCAGGTTTGCAGCTGTGTGATACTTTTGACTCATGATTAGTTTGTGATTCACTCTAAAGCTTGGTGTTTTTCTGCATTACTGCTGTGTAGCCAGACATTTTCCATCTTGCATTTGGAGAAATAAATGTAAAACTTTGTGTGTCCTTATTGAATTTTTGCCTATTACTCTCAGTCCATTTTCCTAATTTATCAAGAATGTTTTAAATTCTAGTTCTGTCCTCCTTCATGCTTGTAGCCTTTCCAGCACTGGTGTTGCTTGAAAATTTAATAAAGCATACTTGTTAATTCATCATCTAAGTCATTAATGAAAATATTGAATAATACTGGATGAGAGACAGATCCTTGGGGGATCTTTCTTGATACATCTTTCTGTGTTGATTGTGAACTGTGGGTAGCTATTACCTCAATATGGATTCCCCAGCCAGTTATATAGCACTGATAACACCTCCAGTTAGTGTACATTTCACTCGTTTATGAGTTTGTTGTACAGGCCAGTGAAGAGAGGATAGTGAAAGTGAGTGTACTAAAACAATGGCAGGGAATGCCTCTCTCCAAGTCACATGGCTTGTCTCCCTGTCATAAATTAACTTTCCTTGATTTATTATTTTCAGAATCATGTTGCCTGTCATTTATACCCTTTTTATGGTTACAAGTTGCTTGATTAGTCCCTTCAGATTTGGGAGAGGAAATCAAGATAAGCTGACTAGCCAATAACTTATATTTCCTCCAGATTTGGGAGAGAAAATCAAAAGAAGCTGACTAGTCAATAATATTTTTGGCCCTATATCTACCCTTTTCAGCAGTAGGAACAGCATTCATCCTCCTCTGCTGTGAAATCTCTTGTTTTGACTAAGCTCTCTGAAGCTCCCTAATGGCTCTGAGGCTGCTCCAGCTGGCTCTTGAAAGTTTCCGTCGGAGAGTGTCTTCCCAGCAGAGGTTGTGGCCGCAGCCATTCCGCCCTGGCCCATTCCCACCCCTTACTGGGCATGGCTGAGCAGGGAGCTGGACGCAGGACTATGATCAGGCTGAAAAGCAGCCTTTTCTGTCATGGGATCACAGCAGCAGGAGTGGCCGGGGGAGGGGTTGCCAGGGCACCCTGGACACCTCACCTGGCTCCAGCAAATAGCCCTCCACTGAACATGGGACTGGAGCCCAGTACCCCGCGGGGTCTTTCTGAACCACCACGCCTGAGAAATGCTGACCTTCAGGAACACTCTCCATCTACCCATTCCCTGCTGTAGCCCGATCTTTTATTTTCAGCTGCTGGTGTTAACTACATTAACTACGTGATCCCAGGTGATCCTGAGTGACTACTGAGGATATTTTTCACAATGTAATCAGTTGATAATTGTCCTGCCCCATTACAAGTTTAGATGACTCTTACTTAATTTATTTAAATATTATGACAGTATTAATACACCCTGTTTATCTGTATCCCTGGGGAGCTGTATCTGGTTTTGATCCTAAGCTTTTATGGTTGTGTCCCTGCACAATTATCCTTTCTGTCTGCCCTTAATAGCATGAGGTTTTTGGGAGGTTTCTTCCTTTCTTTGAGTAGGCAGAAGGGCTTGTGGCTGGCCATGCTGGTGTCTGTGACTGTGTCTCACAGCCTCCTCTGCCAGGATGGAGCTCGCATTTCTGTCCTTCATGTAGCTTCTTCAAGGAGATGCCAAGTCTTGCAAGCTCATTTTCCTCTAAGGCTTCCAGTAGGATTTTACTTACCTGCAATAGGTTTTTATGCCTGTGAAACCCCTTCTCTTTACATTATCAGTTTGTCTCTTTCTTTTTGCGGGAGTTGCAAACCCCCTCACACCGCACATTGCCCTTCATCTTCCTATTTTCATCCCCCTCTTTCTGCCTTGACCCAGTGTCTGAACACTGGACTGTGTGTTACTGATGGAGTTCGACAAGGTGCTAACACAGAAGGAAGTGTTTTCAAGGGAAAAAAGGAGACTAGCTGAGATACAGCCAGGGAGAGACACTTTTGTCTGTCTGAAATGCAGTCAGAGACTATTTTAGCCCAGCACTAGGTAAATGGATTAGCTTCCAGGCATTAATGATGAGGCCAGATGAGGCCAGATGTATCAGAGAACTCCAATTGGAATTCTCCTAGGTCTCATCTGGATGCACTGAAACTCAGCCATTGCTTATGAATAAAAAGAGAAGGTAAGGCTAGTACTCCTTTTATTCATTCTACCATGTATCACATTCTTTTATAGATATATAATTATCTCCAAAACTAATTTTTAGTCGGCTTCTTCTTGATGAAGCCAGGACAACCACGTGCTGATAGCAGAATGCTTTGCTCATGGGTCTAAATGACAGATTTGTAGCTTACAATAAAACTGCCTGCAGGTTTATTACTGTGCTGCCATGCATTTCAAAAGCTACACTAGAGTGAACCTGAGCAATGCCCCAGCCACCATTTGCCATATTTACCTGGTGATAAATGTCAGGTCTCTGTTGAGCTTCAGCAAGAGAGCAGATAATGGCAAGTAAAAGAGCTTAGGTGTAACAACATCACCAACAAGCTGACTCCCTGTGACCCATCACATTTTTTATAACACGAAAAGATTATACATGACATCTACAACCACTCCTGTGACAAGAGCTAAAGGAGAACATCTTTCTTCCATTCTTGGATACCCAGGATCTTCAGGAGAGTTATCAGGATGGGTCCTGTTTGTATTTGCCTTAAATTTGAAGACTTAAGAGTCACAGCCTAAGCCTGTCTGCCAGCAATAGCTCCACAGATGTTCACAAGGATTTTGGTTATGACCTCAGAGGGGCTGTATTTTTCTTAGTTGTTGTGCCAAGCAGTGTTAACCCTTCTAAGCAAACAGGATCCCGTAAGGCTATCCTTTTAAAACAGTAACAAAAGCAAAATGTCTTTGTATCAGGACGCTCACAAAAGTCACAAAACTTAAATCACAAAAGTTAACAACACTGCAAATCCTGCCAACACCAACTCAAATGATCTGAGCATTGACTGTCTCTTATGTCTAGTTGCAGAGAGCTGCCTCAAGGTGCCAGGTACCACCCAACTGAGAAAAAAATTAAAGAGATCATTTTGCAGGACAGCTGCTATTGAAAGAAATAGCACAAAGATTTTTCCACTTTCTTAGCTTTTAAGAAATGACCCCTAACTTCTTGTGCGTGTATTTATTTGTGTTGTTTGCATGCTTGTCACACGTGCACAAATGCTGCATCCCAGATCCATTACTGCAAAGTTTTTTAGAGAGTCTCAAAGAGTTGTCAGTCTCCAATATGCAAAGTAGTTCAGTAGTAGGATGTCAGTAATGAAGCATTAAATCAAGAATTCAAGATTTATATTGCTAAAGCACCCTCTAGTGGGGCAGGGACAGAACAGTTGTTTTTAGCAGAGATGGGATAATTGCTCCAGTATTAGAGAACAGACAAGTAAAAGGCTGGATACTGCTGGGATAGGCAAACACACTGAATCTTTAGTTGCAGAATCACAGAATCATTTAGGTTGGAAAAGACCTCCAAGATCATAGAGTCCAGCCTTTGACAGATGACCACCATGTCAACTAGACCAAGGCACTGAGTGCCACATCCAGTCATTACTTGAACACTTCCAGAGATGGAGACTCCACCACCTCCCTGGGAAGTCTGTTCCAAAGCTTAGCAACTCTTTCTGTGAAGAAATTATTCCTGATGTTCAGCCTGCCTCTCCCCTGGTGCAGCTTGTGGCTATGTCCTCTTGTCCTGACAGTGTTTAGTCAATGCTCCTGCTGTCCATGCAACAGGCAGAAGTCACAATAATATCTGAAAGGTGGCTATGTGATTTTATTGCATATAATCACAGAATAATAGCATCATTTTATTCAGAGACCTTTGGAGGTCATCTCATCTAAAATCCCGCCCAAAGAAAGCTCAAAAAGATCGGGTGGTTTGTGACAATTTCCAGCTGAGTTTGGAAGATCTCCAGAACAGAAGTTGAACAATTGCTCTTCCCAGCATATTCCAGTATTTGACCATCATCATGGTGAAAAAAAATTTCCTTGTATGTAAACAGAATTTCCCTTGTTGCAATTTTTCTTTAGTGTCTCTCAGCGTACAGCTGTGCACCTCCAAGCATTCCCTGTAATTCCTCAGGGTTTTTACAGTGTCGTGATCTTGAAATATTGGAAAAAGTATTTGCAGTCACTGAAAGAGAGAAAACTCTTGGGACAGGGCCTGGCTGAAAGTGAGTTGAGGTTTGTAGTAAATAAATTAATGTCTTTTCACATGTTCAGGTAAAGGACATTTTCAGGTGATTTGTAAAGAAACACAATAGCGTCAAAGAAGATCACTCCTTTTATTTCTCTTTTTAAAGGAAGGAACTGTGGGGTCCTGACTGAAGGTGATCACTTGGCTGGAGGTGGGCAGGAGTGGGGACCCCAGAGTGTTCACACAGCTTTGTGGGCAACAGCTTCCCATCACCAGCACAGCACCTGATGCCTTTAAATAATTAATCTTGTTTGGAGAGGAAGGAGATGGGTGTGATCAAAAGCAGAAAACAGCTGAGCCATGTGAGCTAGTCCTGGGAAATCAGAAGGTCACTGAGGAGGGTGGTGGGCCCCTAGATGGTGGTGATCCCTGCTTGTTGTGTGGCCCTATGTGTTACCTGGCTGCAGCAAACAGGTGAAGAGGAGGCCGGATGATCTGACCCCTACATTTGGGGGTGCACAGCATAGTCTTGGCTATATTTTTGGTGAGAAGGTTGGCCAACCATGCCATGGAACAACTTAAGAGGGCTTTGTCTGTTTCTAGGAAATCAGAAGCATTGATGTCTGCTGTTTCCTTTTACTTCCCTAAGACCAGGCTTAGAAGCTGCTCATGTCTGGATAGATGTGGATCCCAGGAGAGCACCTTCTCCAGACCTACCTGGGGCCGTGGCCCATGCCTGTGGATGCAGCATCCCCCCTGCCCCTCTCTGTGGCTTCACTGTCACACTGTGCATGCTTGCTGCCTCTCCTGCACTGCCCACAGCCTGCCAGTCTTGGGCAGGATGTTTAGAGAAAAGATTAGGCGAAGAGTAATCATAGTTCTTTCAAACTGGGTGGATAAAATTAGACCTGTATAATTAGTGGTTGGGTGGCTAAAGGAAAGGAATTTTGTTTGTGAGTGGTCAGCACCTGCCAGCATTCAAACTCACGGCCTCAGTATTTGTGTGTTTGCCTTTAGGCACCTCAGCATGAAAATACTCACCCAGGCCAGACACAGGGACTGAGCCTTCCCTGGACCTGGAATCCCTCCTGTGTTTTCCATTTTCATCTGCCACCACTCACCCTACCAAGCCGTGCATTTCTGTGACCTTGCTTGGCAGGAAAACCAGAGTCTCTGCAGGTGGCCAGCTGCCAGGGACATTCATTTTTTCCAATTAGCAGAAAACAGAGGGTGTTATCGCTACCCATGATTTAAAAACAGCACCAGAGCAGAAACACATGGAGGACATCCAATATCTTGGTCAACATGCCACTTTCAGAAGCCAGCAGTGCTCTCCTCTGTGCAACATAAGACACACCTTCCCCCAGACCTTTTGTAAGAGCTCTAGCAATGATGGTTTGGAAAAGGTGGGTGGGGGAGCATGGAGCCCCCAAACCGTGACTGCCTTTGGCCCTCTTCAAGCAGAAGTAGGGATGCACCCAGCACCTTCTGCAGCTGAAGTGTTCAACCTGGCGCACCGACTGCCCCAAGGATCTGCTCTGGGTTCTCCAACAGCCTAAAGATCCAAGTTCCCGTGCTCTCAGATTACGGTAAAAGATGATCTGGGAAAGCACATGAAGTCATGATAGACCTCAAGGCACTCAGGAGACTCCTTTTTTGTTCTCTGATGGATTTCGGGAGTCCTTCCCTGGATTTGCCCCTGACTGTAGCTTTCCTGTTTGGCACCTTTCTGTTATGCAATTTGGCTTTTCAGATGCTCCCTTTCAAAGCAGCAGTTTGGAACTGGAATTAAAGAGGGTGGCAAAAAGCCTTAATCAGAGACCTGGCTTTATAAATAAGACAAGTGCTTACTTTATTTCACTGTTTAATAATATATTTCTTTTCTATAGCTGCAGTGCTGAGGAGGCAGAGCAGCAGCAGGTTGGTCTGTTGTTAATTCTACATATCACTATAACTTATTAACCTTGAAATGTGTAGAAATGAAATTGCATCTTACTTTAGCATTTATAGCAACATTTGATCAGGGATGGCTTAAGCCTATATACAATTTCTGACACTAGAGGGACACATAATTTATTTTATGAAAATAAAGAAAACAAGCCTTGTTTTTTGAATAGAAAATATATCAACGGGGGAAAAGCAAAAATATTCAAAGAGAACTTATTCTCTCACTTCATGCTATACTCAAAAAAAGAGAAGCTGAGAAGCTGCCTTATCTAGGTAGGTTATGCAACTGTGTCTGTAAAAGCCAGTGTGGGGCAGATAACCAGCCAGCCTGTGCTCAATTTGTGTGTTTGTGTCTATCGAGTCTGAACACGTGGGGTGAGTAACTAACCCACAGGATAACACACACAGACATCTCTGCCCACAGGTTTCTATCTCTGGTGCTGCTGTATTCCACTGCTCCCCACAAGCACCACAGTGTCTGAACAGCTATGATCTCTCCAATGTGTTTATCCTCTCAACATGCCTGGGAGGCAGGGAAGAAGTACTATCCTCTTTTATGGAAAGAGAGTCAGGGGCAGAGAGGGTGAGAGATGCACTCACCGCCTGGTGGGAGGAGGTGGCAGCAATTAAGACCATGGCCTGTCAGTGCACCCTCGCTCAGGTTCCCAATTCATCTCTGGGTACACCAGGTTGTTAAGTTACAAGGTGCCTTTGCCTGGCTGTTTTTTCCTGACCATGGGTACAAAGGTTGCCCAGTGAATTCTGTGTAGTGCCTTTTGTGTAATTGGATAGATATGTCACCGTGACCCTCTGTCCAGTCCCCGTTAGCAGGAGGTGAGTCAGGCTCAGGCTGACGTGGAGACCATGCCCTTTGCAGGGTGCTGTGGGGAGAAAGCAGCTCCCCCACTCCTGTGTGGGTGAGAGGGCATACAGCACGGCCCCCACTGCTGCTGTGACAGGGGCTCTCACACAGGCTAAAGCAGATCATCCTGTACTCATACTAAAATAGTCACAAAGTTGAGAGGAATACACAAATGCAGTAATTCAGGACAACCTGGATGGTTTTGGAGCCCAAGCATCTTGATTATCATGTGAGATCATTCCCAGCATGTGACAGTGTCTATATCCATTACAATGTCAATATCTGATACAGAGATCTCCTAAAAGTCTCTTTATCATGGGGAGGATTTCTTTTAAGTGGTAGAAACAAGGTCAGTTCTGAAAATGCTATCACCTTGTTATCACTGTACGTGCCAACAGCTTCCGAGAGTCCCTTCTGAAGTCTCCCGCTGAGGCCTCCTCCAGCCCATCTGGCACTGCACTTGTTAAAGCAACAAGTAACTCCAGCAACTCATCCCATTAGGGGTTATTATGCAGCGAAATTGCAGTGCTTTTAGTAGAAGTTCTATATCTTTAGCAAAGGATTCAGTTTGTTACGCAGTGGTTTGGAGACAGATATTCAAGTGTAAAATACTTGTAATGTTTGTAGGTGGCTCTTATCTCCCACCAATCACAGACACCAGACACTAAAGCCATGGCAATGAAATGTGGTCATCATGCTTTGGCCCCCCCACAAACACACATGTCCAGGCTAAGAGAGCTCAGTGAATGAAAGCACCAAATAGATCTTCTTCCCCTCTCTCCATTTCTCCTTCAGAGCAGTCAGTGCTTCCATCCTTGCTAATGTTTGGTTGCTCAGGCTCCAGGGCTTCCTGAGAAACAAACCTCAGCAGCATTCCACTCCGGGGAAGAACCCTATTTATGCTTAAGATTTAAGGAGCTGAGTCTCACTCCCACAAATGTTTTCTAGAACCCGGGTAATGATTTATTACTGAGAAAATGCCCCTTGGGACCCTGAAGAATCCATATAACGCAGTGCAGCTGCATTTGAAGATTTCTTTTGTTTGCACACAAAACTTACAGAGAGCTTTGTATGCCTAAGAAAGGCAAGATCTAAGCTATGCAGGCAGCACCTATCGTTAAGCATCAGGACCTTCCTGTCTGTTTCACTCAGATATGAAATATTTCTCTTCCTTTTAACTGCTACCCATTGAAAATAAAGGGTTTTGCTCCCTCCTGTGTACATATTCAGAAAGAACAACAAAAAAAAAACCCATGAGTAGGTGATCAAACACAGTATTCACTGTCTACCCAAACACCAGAGCACGTAAAGTCTATAATCTCCTCACTTACGTCAAAATTTTATGTGGAATATAAAGCACTGCAACCCAGGACCATGAACGAATTGAAGCAGTTAACTCTTCATTGAATTCAGCTTTTTGTGCATCTAAACACCCAAGTCTTCAGCCCCTCATCTGTCAAACGGGGTTGTTCAGCCTTGAGAAGAGATGGCTCTGAGGAGATCTTATAGCACCTCCCATCACCTAAAGGGGACCTACAAGAAAGCTGGAGAGAGACTTTTTACAAGGGCCTGTAGTGAAAGGACAAGGGGGAATGGCTTTAAACTGAGAGTGGATATTAGGAGATTAGATTAGGAGATTAAGAGATTAGATATTAGGAAGAAATTCTCTAGTGTGAGTGTGGTAAAACAATGGAACAGGTTGCCCAGAGAAGTTGTGATGCCCCATCCCTAGAAGTGTCCAAGGCCAGGTTGGATGGGGTTTAGAGTAACCTGGTCTGTGGAAGGTGTCGCTGCCCATGGCCAGGGGTTTGAAACCAAGTGAACTTTAAGGTCCCTTCTGAACCAAACCATTCTGTGATTCAAATAGGAGAAATGCCTCTATATGTTGTGAGAATAGATTTATCGAAAGACTGTGAGACACTTGGGTCGAACTATGTAGAAAGGGCCACAGAAGCAAAACCCAATTCTTATCAGAAAGAGGGGCAGCAGATGGAGGAAGGAACAAAAAACTCTGCAGAGGAATAGAAGGCCTAGACTAGTCTTAGAAAAAGATCGAGCAAATAGAAGCGTGGGAAGAGCCAAAGCCTCAGGGACAAAGTGATACATTTTTTTTGTAAAACTGCATGTACAGAATATCATAATGAAAAATACAGCAGCACTGCCAGGGGACACAGCTGCTTGGGAAACAGAAGTTGAGCATCCTGCCAGTGAGGAAATAGCACCAGTGTCCTGTGTTCATTATTCAAAGGCAGATATGTTCAGTTTTTACATGAGTTTAGTACCACATAAGCAGAATTTTTCATGGCTCAATGCATTTTCATATGTGATTAGAAATATGTACAACTTTGGTGTTCTGAGGCTGTTGTACACCTTTGCTGTGCCCACGAAGGCACATTCATAGCCTCTGGCTGGAAATCCCATATAAGACCACTGCATCTCCCAGCTTCCCCTTGTGGCAGCAGCTTCTCCCAGTGAAGGACCCCACCTCTCACTTGTATACCTTGCACAGACATCTTCCCCTTAATTGTGTTTAGCTAGATGCAAATTAATGTGCCCATAGATATCGTGTCTATGTATCTGTCTCTCATGGTTCCTGGTTTCATTAATCTCCTCCAAATTCTTATTATGTTCTGTGCCTAAGTCTGCTGATGAAATTGGTATTTTTATTGGCTCATACTGCACTACATGTGTGCACTGACTTTTAAAAAAATCAATTAACTCAAATGGAGGGATTTCAGAATGGTCTACACCCATTCTGTCTCACAGCTCAAACAAAGCTGCCATCCCTGCCAGCAGCTTTCAGTGTTAGAAGCTGAGTAAATGGAATATTTAACTTTTACATTTTCCCCTGGGTACTGGATAGGGAAAGGATACCAATGATCCAAAGATATTCAACAGAGACTGATTCCAGACAGTTGGGGCTCTTCTCACCATGAGAAGTGTAAACATTGAGTGCTTTTCAGACTTGTTGCTGAATTTAGTGCTCACAGGAGGGTTGAACAGTTAGAGCAGTATTGAGTCAGACCCACCGTGGGGAGCATGTAACACCAACTCCTTTCCTGGGTCAGTGCTAAAGCACTGCTTCTTGGCTAAGGTGCAACACGCCTGCTATCCTGGCTGGCACTCCTTCAGTAGAAGAGTTCACATAAATTTTTAGTGCTTGGAGCACTTAGCATTTAGATTGAAATACGAGAAAGCAATTTACCTTTGCCTACTATTGCCACATGGTAAAATTACACTGACCTTGACAGCATCTTTTGTTTGCCTGCAGCACTCTGAATTCAGGGGGACGTTGGCTGCATGATGAACACAAATTAATCGCCATCATGGTTAAAATGAAACACCGAATGAAAGCTAAGGGAACATCTTTACCTCCAACTGGATTCCTCAAATCAGACTCACAAATCGAGCTCAGTATCTGAGAAAACCCTAGCTTTCAGATAAGATGATTTCAGATGAAAAAAATTCTCTTTCTGGTCATGGGTTGCTCTTCATACAGCATCCAGAAGGACTTTTTTGCTCCAGAGGCAGAACAGCACAGATCTTTTCCTGATATAAATGCAAAATAAGCCAACATATCCAGTGATGTATGGAAATCTGTGTTGTAGAAAGCCAATTTCCAGATAAGAATTTCATTTCCTGTAGTCAGGAACTAGTCAATAAGAAGTGGGGGTGAAAGAAATTGAAAGAATTAAAATAATTGCATTAAGCTACTTTCTTCCTCTCCAGATACCCCATTATCTAATCTTTTGCATTTCTAATAAGCAGTGATCAGGCACCTAGTTTGTCCATGGTTGATGTTCGATGGAAGAATTTCAACGAAAAAGCAATAAAGTAAACCTTCTACCACAAATTCTTTCAAAATGCAATTCAATATGTGTGGCTGTAAAAGTAATTTGGTTTTTACAGAAAGGGGTGATGAAAATGTGTGTATCATGCCTGAATTAACCCCCTTACAGATGGACTTTTGCAGGCAAAAATCAACCTGCCCAAGTTTTTAGCCAAAGATTTTTGCCTGAAAACTGATATTTCTAAGTTGCCCTTCTGGTGGAAGGAACCAAAAAAAAGTCTGAAGTACCCAGGAGCCTCACCAAGGAAGAAAAGCGCAAGCAGACATTGTAGCAAATAGAACCCTGAACGGCAGGAACATCCCTGGTTTCTGTCTTGGTGTGGCAGAACAGGGGTAAAACCCTGAAATATGAAGGAACTTCACCAAGGGAAAAAGCAAGAGCAACTCTTGGAAGATCATTAAATCATTAAAGTTGGAAAAGAATTCTGAGATCATCAAGTCCAACCATCAACCTAGCACCACCACCATGCTCATCAATCAATTATGTTTTCAGGTGTAATATCCACACGTGCTTTGAACATTTCCAGGGATGGTGACTCCATCACTTCCCTGAATAGCCTGTTCCAATGATTTACAAACCTTTCCACAATTTTTTTTTTCTAATATCCAATCTAAACCTCCTCTGGCACAGCCTGAGGTAATTTGCTCTCATCCTGTCACTTGTTACTTGGAGAAGAGGCCAACCCCCACCTGGCTACAGCCTCCTTTCAGGTTGTTGTAGAGAGTGAAAAGGTCTCCCTTGAGCCTTCTCCAGCCACTTCCCCTAAGACCTGTGCTCCAGACCCTTCACCAGCTCTGCTGCCCTTCTCTGGGTGCTCTCCAGCACCTCAATGTCCTTCTTACAGTGAAGGGCCCAGAACTGAGCACAGGATTCGAGGTGTGGCCTCACCAGTGCTGAGTACAGGGTAACAATCCCTGCCCTGCTCCTGCTGGCCACACTATTGCTGATCCAGGCCAGGATGCCATTGGCCTTCTTGGCCATCTGGGCACGCGCTGGCTCATGTTCAGCTGCTGTCAACCAGCACCCCCGGATCCATTTCCTCCAGGCAGCTTTCCAGCCACTCTGCCCCCAGCCTGTAGCACTGCTTGGGGCTGTTGTGACTCAAGTGCAGGACTTGGCACTTTGAGATACTGCTGTGGTTTTGCTATTCAGGGAAAGAGAAGAATGCACACGCTTTTCTCTCTGAAAGAACGATTTTCTTCTTTCCAGTCATTTAGAGCTATGAATGCACTCCTAAGGAGGGGGAATGAAAGGAACCTTAAATCTGAAGAGTGATTTAAGGAAAACATAACTTTCATAAGGACAATTTTGGCATTACGAAGTTTATAACATGCTTTTAAATGTAAGAATGGTTAATGAGAAGTTCTCCCTTCTCACTTTCTGAAGAGATGTAAAGGAGGTGTACTGTGAAAAGGAAAACCTCAGGAAGTACGTCAGATCAACATACAACCCGTTAAACTTGCATGAGCTTAAAGTTGTAGGTTTTCCCCATCATTTGAAGGAAAGGAGCAATTTTTAACTGAAATTCTGAATAGAGATTGTATCTGCTATGTTGTTTAATTTTACTTTATATGAGAAATCTTAACTTTTCAACCAAGTAAAAAATAAAAAGAAATTACTATTTTGTGGGTTTGTACTCTTAGAGTTTAATGAAATATTTCACATTTCCATTGTGAGCCTTCACATTCCTTCACAAAATAAATGTAACTTTTTAGTAATAAAAAATACTGTTAAAATGCAGATCCTTTAACATCACCACCACTTCCAGCAGCATCCATTGCTCTCTCCCTTGCTAAGGAAATTCCCGTCTAGGAGACTCTCCTCAGCCTTAAGAGCAAGAACTCTTCTGCCCCCTCTGCCAGGCTTCTAGAAAGAAGACAGGTAAACAGCCACCTCTGATCCATGGGATGCGAAGGGATAGGAGGCTGCTGTGGGTTCACAGAAGCCAGTTCTGTTGTCACAAAGCCTCTTACTCAGCCCGCTTGATTACTAACATGAAAGAGAAAGCTGCAACAGAAGAGAGTTCAAGGATACTTAGCTCGGGAGCTGGCTGCCACAGCAGTTATTATTTAGCCTTTTGCAGGATGATTGTAGTTGATCACCTGCCCACAAATGTGAGGGAACGTAAATCTGGAATTTGTGAATTCAGGTGTTGTGTTTTGACAGGAGAGAGGCTTTTGGCAGACAGTTAGTGGAAATAAACTCTCTCTCCAGGGCTCAGAGCCATGTTGCAAGTGCTGGAGAGTATTTATGCCCTCTCATCCACTCTTTTCAGAGAGGCTGCAGTTCAACCAGCTGCAGGGCTCCGAATCAGAAGTATTGCTTTACCATCCACCTGACAGACAGAACTGCCAAATACTCTTTTGCTCTGAGAAGTTTTGGGCATACACTCTTTTCAGGTACTTCAGGAGGATGTAGGCACAAACCCTGAGTAACTGATGTTAGATCAATTCTAATCTTTGAAGCCATCAGCTTTGTTTCTTTAATGGGAAGATTCCATCCTTTTGGAGAAAGAAAAACCAACATAAAAACCAAAGTACTTTTCAGTTTAATTAAATCTGTGATTGCTACATTCTTAGTACCACAGAGCAGTATCACTGATGAGGGAACATCAAAAGCTTGCCAAGCTTAGGTCAATTAAATAAGTACCCCAAGCACAGCTGCTAATCTCAATCACTTCATAACTAGTTTTAACCACTTGAGACTGAAAATGAAGCTTAGTATTTCATACAAACAGGCATTCCCATGTGATTTACCATACTTTTTTCTTCCAGGAAGAATGGAAATTCCCATTTCATTATCTGTTTCCATTAAAATATGAATAATACCTTAAAAAAAGAAGAGAGAGAAAGGTTTGGCTCAATTTAAGTTTTAAATAAGCTCTCTGTAGGGTGTGGAGCTCCCACGTCCTCAGGAGTTGTTACAGTAAGATATAAGATAGTGCCAGCAAAGAACTTCAAGTCTTCAAACTGTACTTTCTATAAGCCCAAAGAGAAACAAAGTGGGAAGGTGGAGTGGATTCAAAAGGCTAAGACTGGGACTGGCCTAGCTGACCTTAAAACAAGATATCTAAAGAAAATTTCTAACGGTGGAGTTTTTGTAGTTGGTCTGGGCCCCATAAAGGGGCTTAAGCCTGTACGCAAGCATTATCTGTTGCTGTTTTAAATCTTCTGATGGGATGAGCACCCTGTGGATTGGGCTGTGACCCATGGGCTGGCTTTCAAGGCTTAATGCTTGCCAGCAGCCTCTGGGTGAGGCCAGTTCAGCTTGCTGTGAGGAAAAGTTTCTTTACACTTGACAATCGTATGTTATTCCTGGGTTTTATTACATGTTTATCCTGCAGGCGCAGCAACCCCTGAGTGGACTCGTTGTGTCCCTGGGTGAGAAGGATCACCCTGCACTCCTAGGCATGTTAACTGCTGGCAGAAGAGAGGCACCCCAAGCCATCACCCACCTGGAGGAAGTCGCCAGCAGGTCACAGCATCAGGCAGGGGGCTGGGGGAGGGAAGGCCTGGGGAAGTGGATAGGCAGTGTTCTCCTATGCAGGCTTTGACATTTCAGCAACTCTGGAGAGCAGCTGCCCTCTTCTTTTTGTTGTGCTTGCCCAACAGAGCCGCATCTCTCTCTCCTCTGGCTTTATACCCATCCTTTCGGCACGGCAGTGGGAGAGATGGACAGGGATGGAGGTGCTGTGTGGACACGTGTGTGTGGTGCGGGTTACGGTCCTGCTGGTGTGGGCACATGTTGCCTTGGGCTTTTGCTAAAGTCTGTTTTTCTATAAGCCTTCTGGTTTTAACCTTGGAGTCAAAGATTTTCTCACACAAAGTTATGTAAATAAAGCCGATGTTTACTTAAGTATTGAAATGTATATAAAAATATGTAGTGTCAATAAAAAAAATCCATTTTGCTTCTTTCTGCTAAACCTAGCAGGTGTGAGAGACTCGTTATTGTGTCCCCGCGGACACAGGCACTCACACAGGAACACCCAGCCTAGGATGGGACTAAACACCCTGACTGTGTGTGTAGCTGACAGCACAAAAGCACACAAAGGATCACACCCACTCAATCCAAAAACTGAGCTGGCTCAGGATTGTCCTTCTGTAGGGTGCCTAGTGAAGAGTAAGAGCAGGATGAGCATACATGCCATTTCCTCCAGATACCCAAAATTGTACTTCCACAATTTCAAGCTATTTTCTGTCGGGATTTTCCTGGTATAGATGTGTTTTTTGTATTCACTAGCTTCCAAAGGCTTTCCCATCTGTGAGTGTCTCCAGTGTTCTCTGAACTTGTAATGGCTCCTTATAGCTCTGTATTAACACCGCGCCCCCCATCCCTTGTACTGGGGAAGACAGACAGTGACTGGTTTGTGAGCATCCTCACCACACTCTTCATACTGTAGACTGCTTTCACTGAATTGTGTCTCTTCCAGACTGCAACCTTCTGTCCTACTGAAGTCATTGCCTACACTGAAGCTTTTTCTACCTAATCAGACACTGAAGCTGATTGTACTTTTTATTGAAGCAGATTGTACTGAAGTACCTTTTTGTACTTCTTTGGTTTTGCTGTGCCATTTATGAGATGAGAAGACCCAAACCCCACAGACTAATCATAACATGGGTGAGTCACGAGTTTGCACACTAGCATAGTGTTCCTTCTTTTATTCTTTAATCCTATCCTACTATGCCCTAATACTTTATTTGAGGTTGGGTTTTTTGACCACTACTGAGTGCTGAGCTGGCATATTCATGGATCTGCAAAATTAGGTCACAAGATCTTGCTCCTGACTGCTGATGGTCATCTCACAGCATGCCATTTTGGCTGTGAAACTAGGATTGCTTTTTCTCGCCTATGTATCCCTTTATATTTATCTACTCTGCATCACATTTACCATGTTATTGTCTTGTCACTAAGTCTCATTAAAGTGCTACTATAGCCTTACTCTTAAAGTCAGCCCTTGTCCTTAACAATATAAATATTTTGCTGTTGTCAATAAACTTTCCCCTCTGTTCACTGCCTTTTCCAGATTGCTTATGAATACTCTGACAGCAAGGGTTGCACTACACAGCACTGCAGAATTACTCTGGTCCCCTCCTCTGCTTACTATGTTTTAAATATCTTTTTATTATGCAGTGATTTTCTTTCTCTAGCTAGGGAAGTCCTTGGACTCCCTTAAAAGCCTGTAGTGAGAAATCAAGGAACAAGTTTGCTGAAAGCATTTAGATATCCAATAGACTGTATCAACTGAATTACTCTTATCTGTATGTACATTGATCTCGTCAAACAACTCCAATCTGTAAAAATGGAAAAGTCATGCTGACTCTTTCCAAGTAAATCAAATTTATTGAAGTGTCAATGAATTTTGTTCTCCATTACGTGTTCTACTAATTTGCTTAGTGCAGATTTCAGACTTCCAGGTCTGATCTTTCTCACATCTCCCCTGGAACCTTTGCTAAAAAAAGTTGGCCAGGCATTTGATATTTGATAACAACTCTTCGGGTACCAAGGGAGTTTTAAACATAGAGTTATAATCTGCAACTAGTCATTTAGTTCTTTCATCCTTGAGGTCTGTTGAAACTTCTGGGTGATAGCATCTGGGTTTTGGCAACCTGTTGCTCTTCATTTTGTTTCAGTGTTCCCAGACCTGGTTCCTGGGCACAGCTATTTCAGACACACTTGCTAATGGAGTCACCCCATTCCAAAAAGGTTTCTGATATGAGAATCTACTCTTCTACAGTGAATAAGGTGATGCAAAGGATTCATTTAGTTTCTCTAATGGCTGTATTTTCTCTGAGTGCTTCCTTCAAACTCTGGTAATCAATGGGCTCCTCTGATTTTCTGGCAAGCTTCCTGATCCTGATGTTCAGGAAAAAGAGATTTATTGCTAGTTTTGATTCCTTTTGCTAGAAACTCATCAAACCCCTTTTTGGCTGTCAAATTGTCATTGTACATGTAATCTTCCAGAGTGTCTGTTACTTTCTAATTTATTCATTTGGATCCAACTTCAGCTGTTTGAAGGATTTGCAGTTATTCTTCTAATAACCTCCCTTATCTCGCTGTTTTCAAAGCTACCATGTACTGCCCATTTTCAAGCCTACTTGATGAATAATGTGCACTGGCCTTGTGCTTTCAGCACAGCATCCTTTAGCAGACTTCATGTCTTCAGGAAATGATTAATTTTCTTTGTTGTCCCATTTTGTTTCTTTTAAACAAAATTCCTCATTTACATAAGTTTCTCCTCCAAGCCAACTGTTTTCTGATCAATATCCTTAAGCAGTTCCTCCATGCAATAGTTATTGACTGTTTCATATTACATTCTTGCACAATATCTGGACCATTTGCATGTAAATTATTGAAGTCTGGAGTTTGTTACTACCTTTCCTGCCTCTCTGGCATCTTGGAATTCCCCCATATTCTGCAGCTGGTGTCAACATCCTGGTCATAGAGGCAGTACCATACACAATGTTCTTCCCCTGCTATAGTAACACTATATTAGGTCTGTAATTTCAATCCCCACAGATTTTATGTTTCACGCTGATGGAGCAATTTGTTCATTTTATTGATTCTAGCATGGCCTACTCTGTATGCTGAATATTTGGTATTATGAAATCACACTTACCATTGTCTTTCCACTGTATTTCTGATGCCTGTTGTGTTGATGCCTTCACTTAGACTACACAGGCCTGTTCTTTTACCTTATTTTTTAACCAGGAATTCAATGTTCTGTCTTTCTGCCTCTCTTTCCCTGGCAAATGTGGGTTCCAAGAGTGTTTCAGATACAGCTTCTGTAGAAATCCTTATTGTCAGCACCTCAGAGCTTCATCTTAACCTCTAGCACCTCGCATCACCTCTCTCCCACTCTCCCTTCTCCTTGCCTTTCCTTTCCTGCAGTACTGCTATCCACACAGACCACAACCATCTGGTGCTCTGCTGCACTTCTTAGGAGCTGATCAAGGCTCCTCATTAAGTCCTCTCCCTTTCCACTGGATGCTATGTCCACACAGATGCTGTGGTTCCCTAAACAGGTTTTCTTGTCTGGATAATCCCACTGACCTTCCCTCTTGCTTTGTCCAAGCACCGTGTTGCACGTCCTGTGGCCACAGAGTGCAGGTGCTGTTTGCACAGCATTCCAACAGCTGCAGAAATAAATGGAGCCAAGTGCATCCCAGGGCAGAAACTTAGCTGCACCTGGGCTGCTTTCAGGAGCCTGCAGGTACTTCAGTGTGGATCTGTCAGGGGAGCACCTCACTAACAACACAACTGACCCCTGAGGGGCTATTCGGATGTAGGAAATTAAGCAGCTGCACAGGAATTCGCAGAATTTGGGTCTGGATGTGTGAATTTAAGGCAAGGCTTTGCCTTTTTCTCTTCTGCTAATTAAGCAGAACAACTCCAGCAGCTCAAATAAACATGTGGGATTTTAATAAAATGCACAGTTACAGAGCTGATTATTGGGATGCTAGCAAATACCATGTAAATGTTTTAAAAAATTTCTCTGACTCAGTACTTTTCCCTCATTCAGTTTTCCCTGGCAGAGGGATGGGATGTCTAGGCAGGCTGATCATAACAGAAACATTACTAAGAGCAAATGAATGCTTTGCGTAAATTTTCATATGCAAACTCTGCGTAGAAAAGGGAGAGAGACATAAGGACGTAGTAGTCAGTTTTGTTAGCACCTTTGCTTTATCTTACATGGAGCTGCTCCTACTGGTAGCATGTGAAATCAGTTTTAAACACGAGCTGCCAGGCGAGTTGTTGATCCAGAAAGCTGTTGTAATTTGTGTCCATTTAATTAGCTCAGTGTTGGTGTTGTGCTGTGTACGCTGCCGACCAAGCCACGTAATCTCCTCCGTAGGTGTGCTGTAGCACTCCTAAGTCCCGTGATGAGATTGTGCAGAAAGCATTAACCTTCTTTGTCTGACCCTTTTATTTGCACTCCCCCCAGGCTTTCATTCATCTCTACTGCTAGATCAATTAAAAAAGGAGGAAAAAAACGCATTTCCATTGGCTAGTCTGCCGGCGCATGTGTCTGACATGAGAATAAATGCTTATAAATGCACAAGAGCTCAAATACCGTGAGTTACGTTTTAAAGACAGGGTTCAGGGTTTAGCAGCGGGATTCCCACTGACATTAATGGAAGGCATGAGGTTAAATCATAGTGCGTTGCTTTCAGATCTGACCCCAGAAGACATTTCCTGATGGGAAGGGGCATACCTTGAGAAATAAAAGTTTACAAAACCAGAGAGCTGAAATAACCGGATAAAAACTAGGAGACATAGGTGCAGAACTGAATGAATTATGATTCTGATAAGCTTGCATGTAAGCAATAAATCCCTAAGATGAGCGGAGAAAAGACAGTTTAATCACAGTGGTAGCATTTATGTACTTTTACTCAGTGGAAAATGTTATAGACTTGACCTCATTTTTATTTACCAGATCTGAAGATGCTGATGTCCTCTGACAGCGAACACTGACAGCTCGCAAAGCCTCCAAACTGCAGGGCACACAGCCTCCCAGCAGGGGGCTTGGGCAGAGCAAACCAGGCTTGGGCTTTGGGGAAAAAGAACTTAAAATAGCTACAAAAGAGTATCAGACAGTTCATTCATGGCTTATTGATGCCGCAGATCCTAGTTACATTTCATGGTCTGAGGCATAAGGCGAAAGATCTTTCCCAACCCTGAGTGCTGCATCAATATTCCATGATGGTTCAGTTTGAAGTATTAGGATTTTTTGTCTTTTATGATTTTGAATCAGCAGTGTGATGCCAGTCTACATAGCTGGGCACTCGGTCGGCAAGGTTTGGAAGATGAATTTGGCCTCCACTTGGGGATTGGGGAGTGGGAATGGATCCCACGGAGAGAAAGGCAGCAGAGGCTGGATTTTTATGGCATGCAGCTCAGCGAAATGAAAGGCATTAGCACACACCCGCTGCAGGAGATTTCATGAGCTGACACGAGGACAGTTCTTTGAGGCTGACAGTAACATTTCCAAATTGCTGTTGGAAATTATTAGCTCAAGTTTCTCAAGTTCCTTAAGTTCTGCTCCTGTGTCACTTTTAAGGTTTTTAAAATAGAACACCTTAGGTTTAGGGAGGCAGCCTGATGGAAGAGTGAGACAGTAAAAGCAGGCAGGAGACTAGGTTTTTGAAACAAACACAAAATCCTTTCTTTCCTCTGTTCTTCCCACACAATTTTCTGAAATACTATATTGTTTTGATAATTTGTAATTTACAGCAAACCACAGGAAACATTGCCAGCATAAAGTAAGCAAAATCCTAGGATTCAAAATATGAGCAAGTCACCATAAAAGTGATGGAGCCAAGAAGGAAAATTTTATTTTGGAAAAGAAACAAAAGAATAATGAAGACCAGACCTAGACTGCTGACATTCGTGACACTGGCTTACAAAGAAGAAGTATCATCAACTGTATAGTCAGGAAGCCAACAAGAAGTATCCAGAGAAGGATGTACAGAAGATTACTCGAAATAGTAGAGTTTCTCTCTTCCAGCCACAATAACAAATGTGACAATTTTCAGTAATCCTGAAATCCTGAAACACCCCAGCAATCCTGGGAAAGAGCAATGCCTTGTATGAGCTCGGTATCAGAGGGAAGGCTTCATGCCACAAAGTGGGCAAAATGCTGGCTAGATCATGAAACAAACAGTTATTGCAGAGTTGATTGGTATGAGCAGGAAAATGAAGCTATTTAATGAGCTTCCTCTTCAGCAAGAGCCCCTGCCACTCTGTCCTTCTCTGGTTATGTGCTCAGGTGGGAATACGCACAGGGTTTATCCATGGTTTCACCTGACACAGTCACTGAGCTTCAAGGGTAACGTTGCTCACACTTAAAGAAGAACGTCTCTCATCAGCTGTGGGAATGTTTAGTAGAATATAAAGATATTCTTTTAAGCTGCAGCCACACAGGCTTGATCATTATAATTAAGGGTAATGGAATGGCTGTGGATCCTGCTCGATGTTTAGTAGTCAGAATCAGGGCATTAATGTTCTAGACAAAGATAGGATCTGATTTCTCTTCCCAGAGTGGCTCCTCATTCATCTCAACTGAGCAACCATAACATTCATATTCATTTACTACATTTCTTCTCCAAAACACTGCCCTTGGTCTTGCTTATTTCTGTGTGAAAATTGCTTGCAGTTTCCTAACAGCACCCCAAAATTTCCTACCCTAATTGCAAGTGTGCTCTGGAAAAAAGCACTGCCACAGCAAATGTAAACAGGGTCAAGGCAGAGCTGAAAAGCAAAAGTGACATACCTAATCAAAAGGAAGACCTTTCTGGTCATAAGCTGTTTGTGGAGGCTCTGCCAAATCCAAGAGCAGTGTCTGATTTGACCTCTTGTGTTAATAGCCTTAGCATTTCCAGCCTTTTTCTGACACTTGTCTCTGGTACATCTGCTGTAAGTGGTTATCTGTTTAAATGAGCATTTTTTACTTGAAGTGGATTTGGGTTCATTCTTATATTAAAAACTAGCTCTTTCAAAACAACCAGGAAAAAACTCAGGAAAAAACCTCTGTGTGGCAGAAGTCCCAAAATTCATCTCTGAAAACACACAGAGCTGCACTCTTTTGTAAGTGCCAGTTCTGTGAAATCCTTGGCAGTCCCTGCAGGGCACCAAGTGCCCTCAGTTCTCAGGATAGTACTTACAATTTAAAGCTGCTCTGGAGGCTGCAGGATGAAGCTACTACTGCTAAAAAATATGCCCCACTTCCTGCCCATGCACATACCCAACATGTCAGTGCTGCAGTCATTAAAGAATTACAGGCTCTCACAGAAAGCATGATATTATATCCTTGGGATTAAATCTGGTGCTTAGCCTTATTTTTCAAACAGAAAGATAAAACACATCCATAATAAAACAGATTAGCAGAGAAAATATGGAGTTTCTAAAATAAGTGACAACTTAAAGCAACAATAGAGCAATGCAGAGCTCACTGGTGGTTTTTCTGCTTCTACAGTGACACCAACCGAGAAATTGCATCTGGTGATGACATCTGTGTATGTTCAGTGGTTATTTATTCCACTGAAGAAAAATTACCTCTATAGTCATTCTGAAAATACTTTCTTGTAGAGCAGGAAGATGTTGCCTTGCTTTCTAGGGATGAAGAACTGAATTTTGCAGGGGCTGAGTGACCTCCTTCCTCCACGAGTTTACCTGATGCCAGTTGAGGATGCCTAGCACATCACAGAAATGCTTTTCACTTCTAGGGAGTGAAATTCTGACTCTTTTGAAATTAATGGGAGTTCTGCCATCAGTCTGGCTAAGATTTTTTCTTATGTCTATAAACCAGATCTGTCTGCTGTCTGCATGTGTGTTCTTTGACACACTGCTGCCCTTGGCCACTGTTATGGTGCATATAAAACCACAGGTCATCTCTTGGACATTACCCTATTTTATAATGATAACATGAAACTCTTTTTTTGGTAGAACCTCCTAGAAAATATAAACATCCAACAAGCCTAAGCTCATCTTCCATTCACAACCCCCTCTGAAGTGTGGAAAAATGAGGAGGAGAATGTTTGCGATGATTTAGGCATCTGTCGGCCAGCTCTGATGAGCCTTGCAGAAGGATTGGCCCAGTTGTAGAAGGGATCACATCCATCTGAATATGTATAAACATAAACAGTGCTCAGAAGATACTGCCCAGTTTCATATCCTGCCATCTCCCTTCCACATATTGAATTAGTGCATTTATAATGGCATCTCTGTTCATTTAATAAATTTAAATTTCAATTACAGACCACTAACAATTAGTCATACAGGCTAGATATGACAGATGGGCCTCATCCATGGTTGATTACACTAAAAAATGTTATGTGAGTCTATTTTTAAAATACTATCATTCTAATATCCTTGCTGCATGCAAAAAGCTGAGAAGTTTGTAATATATTAACAAGAAATTTGGCGTTCTGATAATATTGCAATTTGCACAAAGTATGAAGTTTATATTATAGAAGGGTTCATTATTGTTTCCTATTATCTGGGCTTCTTTAGTAAAAATTATGGAAGAATTTTGTGTAAAGATGTAGCACAGTGTGATAATTTGGTTAGTCTTATTTCTCTACATGGGCTTGATTTAAAACATCAAACCAGAAAATGTATCCAAGATAGACAAATACTTGCATGGAACATGGCAAGGGTTTTCCTGAATCACTTAGGGGGTTTTATGTCTGCCTTTGACTCCCTTGGGTATGTGATATTTTAAAATTCAGCCTTGAATGGACAGACATTAAAAAATATATCTGGTGAGGAAAACAAAGGCTCCTCCCTCCCTTCCTCACAGCATGAAATGAGTATCTTGTATATGTTGTTCTCTTTGAAATGCTCAGATAGACTCGTGTAAACTAAATAAATGGAGGATTTTATATTCCTTCAAAAGGATTTCAACTAAGATTTAGATATTCAATAATATTTGTATACTTTCTCTATATTTTTTAGCCTCTGAGACTAGTCAAACAGAGTAGGAAAAGTATCACAAAAATGTTAAATAGAGGAGCATGTTTGAATGGCATTAGACTTCTGATTTCTATTTTCAGGTCCTTTCAACTCTATTCACAAATGCTTCTTTTTGTAGCTGGCTAGCAAACTGAACTATAATGCCATGCTATGAGGAATGATTCTCACAGAAAGCAATCTATCTCTAAAAAATGCACCTTTTAAAAAAGAGACTTATTTGCTTTTCTTGGCACAACTTCAGAAAAAAAAAAATCCTGTATCAAAGAAGACAAAAAAGTAGGAGAAAGTCCTTTTGAGAAATGCCAATGAGAAAATCAGGAAAGAGCATATCAGATAACACAAAACTACTGGAGGGAACCACTGGCCTTAAAAGATTTAAGTTACAATCAGAAAAATTAAGGAGAAAGGACAATTCTAATCTGAGATGTAAAAATAACCTAATTCAATTGCACTCTGTGTTTCATATTTATGGCACAAACAATTGTCCTTTTCATTTATTTATTATTACCAGTTGCACTAAACCTTCAGTATCTGGAGAGCCAGTTTGTCATTGATAGTTTCTGATGGCTATGAAAGATGAAATATATATGGAATACAAATATCAGACCAGAACTTCAGGCTTACAATATATATATAGCACTTCCACAACTCCAGAGTAATAGAAAGGGCCATAAAGCAACTTAAATGATCTCCTGAGGAGCCTTTGCATCCCGGCAGGACCCTGGGTGACAGCTCCTGCCACAGCAGCTGGGTGAGGAGGAGGCAGCACCGTGTAAATGTTACTCCAGGCCAGTGACCCGTTGCTGTCCAGCAGCCCGCTTAGGTGTGACCACAGTTGAGGCTGTTCCCGGGGTATCCTGGGGTGGTATCCCTTGGGAACACCAAAAGAAAGGAATAAAGAGACAGTGGAAAATCCCTCTCTCTTTTCTCTCTCTTGCATCTGGTACTGTGCCGTGTGCAGCTTAGCTGCAGGGGTGGTGACAGGCCAGTGTGTGTAACCCTATTCAGAAAAAATCATGGTTGGTAATTCTGTTAAATCACTTTATCCCCGAGGAAAGCAAACATCAGAGCAGATTTTTTGTATTCTTATTTTTACAGTTTTCTTGCTTGGCTGGCAAAATAAATAAAATTTATATGCCTGTCTGTCCGTCTGAGTCTATGTGGGTTTTCATGTTTAAGCTGGCTGCATTCCCTGGAGTAAATGCCATGTTGCCATTAATCACTATGTGATGATGTGCACTAAAAACAGTGTCTGTGTATGTGGCAAAAGAAGAGCTGCATACCACTCTGGAATTATATGCTGAATTCACTCATTTGCATGGCTTGCAAAAACCTCTTTTTCAGGAGGGGAAAAAAGCAGCGTATGGAGGGAGCTCCAGGAGTGTTTCCAGGGCAATGTTTAACTCATGATTTGCTCAAAATCCCTCAGAAGTTCTTCACTCTGCGTCAGCGGAAGAATCTATGCTGTTGCATTACTGATTGCAGATTTTAACAAGTTTGAACTGGGGCTCCACGGGCGAAGGTTAAGCCCTTGTAACTGCTGAGGCAGCTCCGGGCTGATCTGGGGCTGACACACTCCAGTTAGCTGGAGGTCCAGCACGGTGCTGAGGTCTTGGTAAACAGCTGTCAGCCAGTTCACAGGGCAGAAATCATCGGTCTCACTGCAAAGGGCAGAAAACACCCAGCTAAGGGGTCAGCTGCTTCTGGTTCCTCGACACCTCTTGGCTAACCCAGGTCCTGAGAAGGGCTCCTTTTTGCAGTCTGAAATGCTATGTTCCATATCCAACCTTGAGAATGCCTGCCTGCTTGCAATCTGTTTGATGACAGACACCATGGACCAGCTGTCCTTCCCTGGGGGGAGGCCCTTGTGCCCAGGAAGCCAGTGAGGTTGGGATGCCCCGTGTGTTGGGGTCCCTGTCACCCTGTGAGGCACCTGGGGTTCTGTGATGCTGCATAGGTGATCTGAGGAAATCCCAGGGGCTCCACACCTCAACTGTTTCTCTCATGTCTTGGTGCAGAGTTTGGAGCGATTTCACATTATTCTAGATGTCAAAGTTCCCGTTGCCATTCTCCACTGGACAGATTTGTGCATGTTAAATTAGCCAATCTACAAAATACTGACTTGCACCTAAAAAGTAAGATGACAAAATGACTGAGGTGGAAATCATTGTAATGCTCTTGAGCAGCGCTACATTGGTTATAACGGATAAAATACTTGCTTCAGCTTGCAATTATAAGAGAGACAGAAAGCAGTGCTACATACATGTTTAAAGTCTGAAGAAGTGATGAAACACAAAGTTTATTTTCTAGTTTCAATCCAAATATACCAGCATGAAAGACACTATAGAACTCATGCTGCTTTTTGCTGCAGACCATTGTTATTCCTGTGGGCGAGGTATGGGAGATATATGATATGTATATAATTTTAAACTATGGACTCTGCCTCTGCCTGTATCCTGTGGGGCTGCAAGATGGATCTTTAAAGGGATTCTCCTTTCACACTTCTCCTCTGTCTTCCTAGTCTTCCTCTCAGTACAACCCTGTGGGGAGCACACAATCCAACTCAGGGTTTTTTCTGTGGCAGCTCTGCAGAAGCAAAGAGGAGGCCCTGGGAGAGTTAATTCTGTGTCAAGCAGCATTAGCTGTAGCTCTGATTTCCAGTCGGAAATCCCTGGGGTTGGCTGAGGACAGTGCTACAGACAAGAGCTGGTCTCCTGATCTCTCTCCCGCTTCACTGATTACCCGAGGCCCACTGAAATACCTTGGGGCATCTTCTTTTTTATCCAGATGACGGAGGGACAGTGCTATGGAGGAATTATGGTCCCTACCATTGCCCCAGATTATGTCAGGCTTCCATCACTCCCACTCAAAGTCAGAGGGAGCAGTTTAATACTGAGGCTGGTAGTACAGTACCTCTGGAAAAGAAATTACATTTTTTTTCTTCCACGTACTTTGTCTAGTTGTCGTGGTTTAACCCAAGCTGGCAACTAAACATCACACAACCACTCAGTCACTCCCCCTTCCCAGTGGGATGGGGCAAAGACTCAGAAGAGTAAATGTGAGGAAACCCGTGGGTTGAGATAAAGACAGTGTAATGGGACAGAGTGAAAGAGAACAATAATGATAATGATAATGATGATGATCATCATAGTAATTATAATTATAATAATAATGATGGTGATGATGATGATGATAATAGCGACAGTAACAACAACATCAGAATAATTAGGTTATACAAAACAAGTGATGCACAGTGCTATTGCTCACCACCCATGGACTGATGCCCAGCTAGTTCCTGAGCAGAGGTCCCTGACCACAGTTTGTATGCTAAGCATGTTGTCATACAGTATGGGATATCCCTTTGGCCAGTTAGGGTTGGATCTCCCAGCTGCGTCCCCTTCCAACCTCTTGTCATTTCTCCGTGACAGAGTATGAGAAGCTGAAAAGTCCTTGACTTAGTATAAACACCACTTAGCAACAACTGAAACCATCAGTGTGTCATCAACATGATTTTCATCCTAGATTCCAGACAGTGTACCAGCTACTAGGAAGAAAATTAACTCTATCACAGCCAAAACCAGACCACTAATATTTCTTTGGGTTTTTTCAACATTATTATATCTATCGATATGTGAGACAATTGGAACAGAAACGTTTCCCTGAATGAAGCTTTGTATCTGGTACTGCATGAGTTGTAATGTCCCATGAAGCTGCATGGCTGCATTAAGGTTTTTCCTCCTGCGGCTCTCTTCTGTAAAAACAGGGACTCCTAAAGAGCTATTCCAGCTGAAAAAACCCAAACAATGTTTGCCCCAGAAGCAGACAGAATACAGACATTTCTCTTCAGTCCACAACGGAGAAGCTGCAGGGCTTTCCAAGCCCTTTCTCTGACCCAGCCTCCAAGAGTTTTGCCATTTTGAGAGGCTGTAGCTCTTGAAGCTCTCACTCACTGATGACAAAAGACATTTCATGGTCACCTGATAACCTTGTTTTTATATGTACATTGCTTTTAAAAGTGATTGACAGTTCAAGCTCAATCCACTGTTTCTAACAGCAGCCTCTTATGATTACTCTAACCACTCTGTTAAATCCCAGGCTTTTCTTAAATCCTGGGAATTGACAGCAATCTAAATACATGAATATTAACCTCGGGTCACTAGGGCTTAAGTTTTTGCAATGCACAAGTCTTGCATTAATGCATTGTTAATTTTACTGATAAATGGCAGCAAAACATAATCTGATTCTGTTTCATTGTAGTTATTATTCTTCTGGTTGGATATGGAACTTACACAGTACAAAAAATAATATTTATTACACTAGTTTTAATAATGCAAAGTGGAGCACCCCTATGTCGTAAAAATATGGTGTCTTGTGTGTGGTAGGAATTTCTCTACAGAAATTAATCATTTTTTTCTGAGAAAAAATGGCCACATTCTCTGCTGGATTAACTCTGGTGGAGTCACACAGTGCAGAAACTGCTAACATTTTTCCTCTGAAGGTCATTATACCCCCAGACCACAGAAATGCAATTTCAGACACTCATTCCTTCTATTGTGCCAAGAATGGGCAATGGTTTTGAACCACAGTGATCAATGAGGCAAAATTTATGAGATATTCAAAACAGTCCCTAAAGCTATGAAGTTCTCATTCTACCTGTTTAACAAGAAACATTTTCTATCTCTCAGGGCAGGAATACAAAAAGATTGAAGTAAATATTGCAGTTTTGATTTTAATATCAAATTAATTGGGAAATTGCTATTTTTCATTCCCTCACAGTTATCTTGTTGTGTAGACATGGAAGTTTTCAATGTGATATTTCACAGAAATTTTATTTCCTCCTATAGTTAAGACTGTTTCTGAGTTATCTCAGCAATGTCCAATTCTATGGGAAAGATTTGTGGTCTACATTGGTGACACAAACAGAGCTTTGTAGTGTTCATTTCTTGCTATCTGCTAGAAATGGTAAATTAAGTTGCCCTGACAATACCCAGGCACTTCTTTTCAGGAGCAGAAAATTGTATTCTTCCCAGGAACTACTCCATTAACTTTTCATCAAATGAGAAGGATTTTCACTTTCATTCTCTACTTTTAAATTCACACAGGATTTATCCCGCAAATGTCAGGTGCTTGATAACAAAAGCACATATTTACTCTGAAGCCAGAAGTAGCTCATATTTTACATAAGACTTGGAATTTCAAGGAAACTGTGATTCCTCTTTGACTGAGCTGTAAGTCAACTGGTTAGTAGCGTTTATATTTGTAAATGGTTTGGTATTTCCAGTAATTTATTTTGATCCTGGCTGTGTGTACATGAGAAGTATCACTGCCAAAGTTCAGAGATTATGTGTCATGTTTTTCAGATTTCTTTCTTCTGGGCGATGAGAGGAGCGTGGCTGGTTGTGCCCTTTTGAGTAGCACTTTTAGCTGTGTACCTTACTCCACTGGCATCATGCCCTCCTAGCTGATGATCAGGTCACTTGCTAATGTGCTCATTTGATTTGGCAGATGTAAACAAAATCCTGAACAAACAGTTAAAGCAAATATTGTCAAAAGCAGCCTCTGACCTTGGGGTATAGAGCAGGTGAGTGTTAGTTTGGGAACATGAGTATCTAGAGAAACTGCTCCTTAGGAACTGGAGCACAGGCAGTTGGAATCTCCCCAACAACTTCTTGCTATCTCCATAGAGGCAGCTTGAACTAAACAATCTCTCTGTCTACTACCAACTCTTGATAAAAATACATTAGTGAGAGTTGAATCAGGACCACAACACTATCCAGAGTTGCTCAGCTGTGGATACAGATTCCAGAGTCTCAGTCTCAAGCTGCCATTCTCATACATGCACTCTGACACGCTTTCTTGTTAATGGAAGCTAGGAAGAAATATTCTATATGATTATATATTCAATTGCATATAAGCTGCCATTCATCAGCTGGCTGACTCATTGTCTTTGTTTCAAAATCCTTCCTTGCACTCTGCTACTGCTATTGAGGTATTGTCAACAAACTCAATTAAAACTTCAGATTTGACATACTTACACTTTCATTTCCTCATTAAAATACTTTCCTTGATAGGAATGTAAACTTAAAGGAAATTTCAAAGAGATTTACAGAGTTCTTAAGGTTTTATTTAACAGCTTAAACTAATAACTTTTGTATGAATCTCCATTTCTCTTTAGATAATTACAGTTGCTTGAATAAAAATAATAAATGGAGCATAAATCTACTACCACCACCAAAATGAATTTCATTAGCATGTTTAGTATTTACTGTAAATTTGGGTTTCATTAACATTAAATGATAGAAATTCTCTTGCTGTTAGAGTTAGGTCCATGTTCTTTGAGGTGCTGATCATCTTTTTTGAAGTGCTGAGGGCTCTGACATCCAGAAATTATTCAGCAGTAGAAGCACACCGCCCACAATGCAGTTAGACTTTTAGTTAAAAAAAAAGCTTTTAAATTAAATGTAGAGCCACCCTCAACTTTCTATTTAGAATTTGACTTGGGGCTCTTAATGGGTTTTCACATTCCTGTGAATGTAGCCAAATGACTCTATTAATGAATTTAATTCTGTTTATGATTCTTGTACATCTAAACTGTAAATTAAATTATTTACATCTTCATACATTTTTCAGTATAGAACTGTTTTTTAAGGTCCCTGAACTATCACATCAGGAAATTAGACCAGTTCTACCAGCTACACAGCATGCAACACCAGTCTGATTCAACCGAGAAGTAGATCAGAGAAAGACATTTAGCAGCAAGCTGAGTTGTTCCTTTCTCTAGTGAATCGTGCAGTGAATTGGCATATTTCTAGGCATGCATTGAAAGAGGCATATTTTAAACATTGTAGTCTGGTGGTGAGAGTGCTAAGGAGTTTGATATTACTGAAATCTATCTGTGATTAGGAAAAAGTGTAATTTTGATAGAGGTCTCCTGGGTACCTTTAGTTCTACAAACTTAAATCTTTCCATAAGAGTCCAGATTTGTGAGCTCTTGTGCTTCAGTCAAATTCTACACAGTGATTTTTAAATGCCTTTGTACAGAGCATCAAACCCATTCACAAAGACTAATATGCTCAAAAACCAGACATATTACAGATATTTGCATGTTATGCCCTCACTAGTAGAATAATTTTAAACTTACTGTTTGTAATGATTAAGTGGTTAAACCTAATGTTTGCATTGGGTTATCTGGTGAAAGTCAGTAATGTCCACAGATGGCAAATACACGCAAATATCCATGTTTGGTATGAGAAATGGGGGAATACTGCAGCAGTCAAATCAAAAGCAGATAACCTCCAGCTATATCACTGGTGAATCCTGATTCCACTGAAGTCTGTAGCAAAACTCCCGTTGCTCTTACCAGAGACAGCACTTTAGTGACCCTGCTGTAATAGCAAATTCATGTAGCACAGGGATCAAGCATTTGAAAATAGCATGGAGTGTCAGAGCAATCTTCTGAAACAGGCTGATTAAAATCAGGCAGATCAGTATATTCTCTGCCTCTTAAATCAATCTGATTTTAATCAGCTGCTTTTGGGAGTTGTTCTGAGGATTTTTTTATACATGTGTAAGTGCTTTGCAGACTTCAGCCCCTATGCCAAAGACCATGAAACACAATGAGTTTTATAAAGAGGTAGAAGAATAATACTACTCCTCTGTTGACTTTGGGAGAAAGAGAAATGACAATTTATAGAAAAAAATGTAAGCATGTTTAATAGCCACATAGCATATCAGCTGAAAAATGTGACCCTGGCAGCACTGGATGTTTTTCAGCTTGATTTTACTGCTTATTTCAGTGTACGAATTAAAACTAATGTAAGTCCATAAACTCTAGCAGCATAAAAATGTAATTTGAATAGAACAGTCTATACTAATAAGACTTCTTTGTTTGAACTAACAGAAGAGGTACAGGAGGTAGCACATTTTTAGAAGCTAAGCCAGCCACATTCCCCTTAGTATAGAGTGGGCATGAATCTCTCAAAGATCAGTGGTAGAACAAGCACAAACAAACAAACAAATACTTGGAAAGGAAACAGACTGAGCATCCAAAATAAAAAGAATGTTGTTCTCTACAGGAGTGTTTTCACTCTTATCTGTGCTACATAAACAACCTAAAACTCTTCAGCTAGCAAATAGTCAGAGCTTTAGAGGGACTTGGATGGCTTAGGGGATTGCTTTCGGGATACAGAAGCTTTCATCTCTACGTCATTGCTTCTGGCTTTCATCCAAAGGGGGTAGTGATCAAAAGCTGCTGTATGATGAGCCCTTCAATACTCCACATGAAACAGGCGGAGGGCATCGTGTCTGCTAACCTGCACCCTCAGTCCCCAGCTGAGACCCCTGTCATCCCTTGCTTGTGACACAGGCTTGGCGCCCCTAGGGTCCTGGGGTTCCTGTCCCCACCACCTCTCCACTAAGGATTTTTGCACCCCTGCTAAAGAGAGCTGCACCCACAGGGTTCATGGCACAGGGGTACGAGAGGAGGGTGTGCACCGCCACACTGCATCGCTGCCAACCCCAGTCTGGTCAGGGCATGAGGAAAGACAGAAACACACCTCCAGATGGATGGGGCTTCAGGCAGCAGCGTGTGGAAGGCTGTCCTTCCTCTCATGAGTGCAAGCAATAGGATCAATTTTGCTTCTCATTAGGCAGAAATTGCAAAGAGGGAAGGGAAGGAGAGGGAACACAAACCATTCTGGTTAATGCTAATACTAACTGCAATTATGGCTGAACTCCTGGCAGCCCTCAGTAATGGGGTTCTTAGATGAGATGGTAGGTTTCAGAGGCTATGCAACATTCTCTAAATCAAGTACTATATGCTCAGCTTTTGGTTTTTTATGTCAGAAAAGAGATTTGAAAGAGCAGGCCTACCTGCTAGGTTCTTCAGGCTGTGTGGAAACAAAACTTCACTTGGGAAGAGAACGCAAAAATTTGAAGGAACAGGCTGGGCTGGACAAGGAAACTGAGTTACTGTGATCAAAAGAGAGGTGAAACTCCTGGTGTGATCACCCAGAAACCTTACTGCTGGCAACCATGAAGTTGCTGCTATATCAACAGACATCAGAGACACAAATACATGGTTTTAAAAGGAGTTACTATTTTAAGCACCAGAAACTCTTGGGGGGAAAAAAATAATGTGGATTGGCTCTGCTTTATATTATAGATTATTATTGATTAGATTTTGAGAAAACTTCATTTTACAATGAACAGAGCCCTCTGCAAAAAAAAAAAGGTGCAGGTTTTAGTCACATATCTTCAAAGTTGTAAATCATCATTGTTTACATGGGTTAAAAAATGGTTCTCAGAATTATGATCTTATGAAATGACAGAAATGTTTGGTATTAATTACCTCATGAAGAAGATGTAATTTATGCTAATGAAATCTACCAAGTACAAATGCATTTGTTACAGGCTGTCACCCACTAATACGGATGAACAAGAAGTGGAAGAGAAAAATCACCTGAATTACTGCCACTAAATAGGTACAAGAATTCCATGCAGGCCAGTGGTTTTTAAGTCTCACATGGAATTCATATGACTGATGAAACTGATGTATGGGAAGAAGACAGTTCCTTCTTGACTGGAAAAGTATGTGAGGACACACTGCCTCTAAGGATTATGAGACACAGAAAAACAGAGCAGGAGTTAACTGGAAGGGAGTCATGCAAAATAGCAGGCAGTCATGCAAAATAGCAACTTTCAGGTGGCAGATGCTTCCCTCTCCCAGCTGGAAAACACAGTGTTGAGGGATGTGCTTGCATCAGACATGGAACTAAAATCGTAGCATCCCCAGGGGGTCAGGGAGCTGCACAAACCCAGCTCTTTCATTTGCGTCCTTGCTCCTGCTGTATGTACCTCAGAGCCTCAGCAATGTGCTTGCAGTGTGCACCTGGCTTGCAAGACCACATCATCCACTACATTTTACCTGTCAAATAAGGCGTATTTCTTCTCTTCCCATGACATTTTAGCTCTTCTGGAAAGGGCGGAGTGGTGGCAAGAACTTGGCTCTTCACCTTTACAAGCTGGTGTGCGCACATAATCACTTGACTCAAGGAGCTGAGACTTTGGGAAAAGCACCAAATGTTTATGTGCCCTGAGATAAAACTGTGAGATTCAGCAGCAATGCTGCTTTGGAGTGCCAGGAGCTGGTGGGTTGGGCATAACTAGGTTTCTATTGACGCAGATTAGTGTAATTAAGATGACAAGTTTGATACAATCCCAAATTTAAGCTTCTAACCCGGAACACCCTCAAACCCCTTGTGACGTTCTGCTGAGGAAAGGGGAGTATGGAGCCTCTGGGCCGATTCCAAGAGGAGTTCTCCTGGGAGACAGATTTGTGGCAGAGCCAATGTACACAAAGCAATGTACAGGAGTGAAATCAGCCTCACGGATTTTTTTATTTGCTTGGTTGTCCTCCTGACAGGATGAAAGCGCATTGCTTTTCAGACACCAATGGCTTTTGGTGCTCCAGTTAAAAATTCTCTTATGAAAACAGCAGGTGGAAATGACTGATTTTCATCAAATGGCACAGTCATGGGTGGGAACTAGTCACAGGCCTGCAGAGTGGCTTTGGGAAGTGGCTCTGATCAGGACAAGGTTCTCTGCTGCAGGTCCTGTCCAGGGGGCTCAGGACGTGGAACAGCTTAACATCAAAGAGCTCCGCTTGGAGTAGTGCAGTATGGCTCTTGAATTATAAATGCATTAAAAATACCAAGCATTTTTCAGAGTCATATTTCAGAATTTTTCAATCTATCAGCAGAGTAGAAGAGGTGAAGAAAGATTTTGCAAGGTGTAGGGTAAAACAGAGCAGAGAGTAATAAAATACTACTTGTAAACGAGCCCAGTTGGAAAGAGAGGCTCTTTATGACAGCTTGCTGAGGCTGTAGTGTTTTGCAAAACTGTGTGATAAACTCCAAATAGCTTCTCTGCAAATCTCTGGAGGCAGAACTGAGCTAAGGCTGGCTGCTGTTGCTGCCACAGCTTTCAATGAATGAGCTCAAAATGGACCCTCTAGTGATAGCTCTGTCAAAGAATAACAATCAGATGGTCTCAACAACAACAACTTCAACATATATATTTCTGTAAGTATAAATGAACCTTAATGTGCTGGCTTCAAACAAAATGAAATGCTCAAAGTTTTTAAGATGTGTGGTTGGACTGTGAACGAAATAAAAACGTACTGCATTTCCCTCCCATTGAGATAGCAAAGCACGATTCTCACTAGAATTGTGATGACAGCAGAATACAAAAATAGTTGGTGTTGGTGGGGAAAAGACTGGAAAGGTGCTCAGCCATCACCTTCAGAAGGAAAATGTCAGGGGACTCACCATCACCCAACTGTTCAGGTGAACTGACTCCAGAAGGGAGGGTCTGAATGATTTTGCAAGCTCACAGCTTTGACGAGCAGAACGAAAATCATGTTATGGGGGACACACTTCAGACTTCAAAAATTAATAATCTAGAAATGGGCTTAATCAGAGTAAAATTAAGTCAAATCATTACCTCATGATATTATTGATGTCTCTACGAATACCTGATTTCATAGCATCAATAAAATCTGCATTTGGAGATTGCATTGTGTCTTCTTTCCCAGCAGAATAAACCAGGGGTGTCTGCCTCTGAAAAGAATGAGAAGCTTTTCAACAACGGTGTGTGGTGCAGGTGAGGTGAATCTTCACACTGAGTTATGTTGAGTAAAATGAGGGTTGTGCTGCGAGTGACAGTCGGTTTTGCCTCTGTGACTGTCCAGAGGACTGCCCTACTCACTCACAGCCACCACGCAAGAGTTAACATTTCTGTGGTGGAAGCAAGGTGTCCTTTTTGGATTCTGCTCAGGTGTAGCTGCTTGTGCTGTCTCAAGGAGCTACCGCTATTGCCAAAGGAAAATTAAAACAAATCTGGCTTGGCTAATAAAAGGCTATGAGTATTAATGGCTTTTTCTCAAATTGCCAGGAAGTTTCAATCTCTGATGTGATAAAGATAGATTATGTACAGACTGGTCTTATCATGCTATTTTTAAATTTTGATATGCTAGAAATTGCAGTCATTTGCCCTGGTCTTTTGGCAGGGGGTGTAAGAGTCACAGTGAGAACGTGATTGTTATTTTCAAGAGAGGAAAGAACAATTCTTTGGCATTAAGGCTATTAGTTTGGACAGTAATAAAAACAGCACCACTTTATGGACCCAGGTCTCAGAAGTGCTGAACATTCACAGATCAGTAAAATCAATAGCCTCTACTCAGGATTACTTAAATCTAGAACATACCAACATCCAGTGCAATTTAATACAGGTTACCTATTAGCTTTTAATGATTGTATGTATTTTGACAAAATTGCTAAAATATGTTGTTACAAATAGGAAATTCCTAACTGTGCTACACAGTGAAAAATAATCCACCCATACAAGGAAAATTATATTAACAAATGCTGCTAAGAGCAAACATATTTACAAACCAAAGCTGAGCAACAAACACATGTACCAGATGTTACTGAGATATAGATAGTCTGAATTGCTCAGCTGAAGTAGCTGAAATTCTGCAGAGGACTTTTTTTAGAGCATGTATTTCATGATGGGTATCCTAGTTCTCGAGCAAGTTGTCATGGAAGTCGGAACACAGCAGTTTTGAAGTTGTCTGTAAGATTCAGTGGTAAATAAAAGTTCAACAACTCCAGATAAATTTTCTCCTTCTTCTTCCACATTTGTAGGTAAGAAAGACTCTTCAGCCATACAGATAATAAAATGGAAATGTTGGAAGGCACTTCACACTGTCAAATAACCACTTTCATCAAGAGGCAGGATTTTCTCTGAAGTGGCAGAGGAAGGTCCTTCTTACCCATTTTTCAGTCCAAGACTAACTAGCTGTTTCCCTTGCCTTATCTTTTCCACAGATCCCATGTTTCACAGCAGTTGAGGTGGTTGGAACGTGCACCCACACAGTCATTCTCATTTAATGCTGCTGCCCTTTCACTCCCTGACATTCCCTGCTTACCTACGGTTGTTGGCAATTTTGTCTCATCCCCTGCCTCCAGCTTGGAGGAAGCATCCTGGTTTCCTGGCAGGAAAACCCAAGCACAGAAGCAAGCCCAAGCTTTGCCCTCACAGTCCATCCAGTTCCCTCAAGCTCAAGGCATTCGGCTCTGGAGGCTCAGCTCTGAAGTGGCACAGCCATTTGTGGGGGTATTTGTGTTGTTTGTAGCAGGCAACTTCTACAGATCCTCCTTGCTCAGCTTTCCTTCTTATGGGCTGTTTCTGAGACTATCTCAATATTTCTTGTTGATGTTTCTTTCAATTCTTTGATAACCAAAATGAAAAATATCGGTTTTTATTAGAAACAGTCAAATCAGAGAAAGTGAGTCCCCAGACAATTCCTGTAGCATGGAAGGTGTTTTCTTCCGAGACAGGAAGTGTTACTTCAGACAGGCATAAATGCCTTGCATGTGCTCAGCAGCTGGGAGCCTGCTGATCTGTCCCTTGACGTTGTAAACTTCAGTGAACACGTACAACTCTTCCAAGCTTCTCACTTAACCAGAAAACAACTAAAACTGTAAATTTTTATGATTGTGTTCCACATGAGCTGGCAATGAGTCAGCATCAGTTTGTCTAGGTCAGCAATACATCCAGACCCACTGTTTTTTCATCCTCTGATAGTTTTTACCTTGCATCAAATGTTGTCTGGTTATATTTAGAAGTCCCATCAAAGCAAGTAGTGGTATTTCTCACAGAAAAGACCTGGTTTTTACTTATGAGGGGAAGGTCTCTTATTAGGGTGAGTTCACAGCTATTTCTACTGTTCTCCTTTGGCAAATCAGTGAAATTCAGTACATTTTCAGAATGCTCCTGGCATGAATCAAGCACCACTCCAGCAAGACAGGCATCCCTGGGGATGCCCTTTCCCTGCTGAGCAGAGATTGCCAGCAAAAAGTCACTGGCCCCTGATTGCTGGGACGCAGAGCATGGAGAGAGGGAAGGTGGGAGGCGCAGCAGGTGCTGTGGAGCTGATACCAGTTAACCAGTGGAGTTATAACAACCCTTCAGAGTGGCTATGAAAAGCTGGATTAAAAAGAGCATCACTTGTACAAACTGGGACAAGGCTGACATTAGGGGACACGGGAATGTGTTAACTAAGAGCAGAGCTGTCAAGGAAGTCAGTTGGCAGCTTTCTTCTCTGACCCTCCCGCACAAATACAGAGATGGTTTTGGATGACTTGCCAGCTAGGTAATAAAAGCTGTCACTATTAAAAATACACTAATATTTCTGCTGTAGCTTATCATAAGATGTTTCTTCAAGAATTCAGCAGATGTCAGAACAGAAACGCACCAAAAGAGCAGAGGATCTCAGCGCTGGTAATTTTCTACCCTTGAGCTGCAGAGGTGTGAGGGTGGAGAATTCTGAAGGAGGTGGGTTGTTTCTTACCCAACTCCCAGCAGTACTGCCTGCCAGCCTCAGTGGGGAGACCAGCAGGGAGTGACTCAGCCATGCTGCTTGGAGCAGTGAGCATAGGGGCTCAAGTTCACTGTGCCAATTTGCTTCACACAGTTGTGTGCACACTGCAGTGCCTCGTGGGCTCAGCTTTCTTCAGGCCCACATCAAAGGTGCAGCTTCCCATGCCCCTTTGCACTACCACAGAGGTATTTGAGGTCATTTATCTCCTGATTTATCTGCACCATACACTTCTTGTCAGCCTCCAATATGCTCAAGTGAGTTCTCCGCATTGCATTCACTCTGCGAACACGTTGCATGTTACTGATTGCCACTGCTGCTGACATGACATGTGATACTACAGCCAGGACTCAGGATAGTTTTCTCTCTGCCTGACAGTGCCACCAGCAGCTGTTAGAGTCGTGCAAGGAAAGGGGAGACTGGTGTGGAGTATGTCTCTATAGGTCAATGTTAAAGGGCACTGCATGCACACATTGTAGTCTTTGCTCTCAAGCATTGCTTTTTTTCCAGATATCTCAACCATCTCTTGCCCCACCTGCTCTTAATTCCTCTTTCAGAGTCAACCATTCCCCTGAGACTGCATCACACGAAGTCGGCCTCCTTAAGCAGCTGTCCCACCTTCCATGCTCCCTTGCCCAGTACAATACATACCAGGCTTTAAAATCCTCCACGTGTACTGTCCCAAACCTTAAAAAAACATTTCCATGTCATGGAGAGCTACTGCAGTTTGGCAGTTTTCTTCTCCCTGTGCCCTACACCTGGCCAGGCTTTTCTTTCCACTCTGAGGTACCCCTGTAATGTAAGTGCAAGCTCCCTGGTGTGGACCCTGCATGTAGCCATCAGAAATCCAATAGAAGCAGAAGCACAACACCCCAGCTGGTGGCTGGGATAAATGATAAGAAAACCTTTAAGAATCCAGAGAGCATTCAGCTTCAACAGGCCGAATATATTTATTCCCTTAGGAGCATTATAAAATACGGCTAGTCTTGGCTTGCAGTAAGAACACAAGTAATTAGGAAAGCTACTGCCCATCGGTACATTACATGCCAGCTGAGAAAGTGGCAGCAGCAGCAAGATGTAACCAATGCAGGCTAACTAGACTCTCTCAGGAGTCCAGAGAATATAATGAATCACTGCGTGTTTGAAGCCAATATAGATCAGCCCCTGGAACTGATATAGATCAGCCCTTTCCACCCAGGCGTCCAGGAAACACATTTAATCTTTTTGCCCTAATTTAGCACAAAATATATTCTGGTTTATAGCAGAACAACTTGATTAATAGAATGTAAGTAAGAGCTCTTTCTCCTCCTCCCCAACACACCCATGCAGACAGCACTCCAAAATACATTCCTTGAGGTTTCTTATCTTCAAGCAGATGTCATTCTGAAGTGAACATGTCAGGCATCCTCATTCTTCTGAGCAAAGCAGGAGATGGCTGGCTGTCACATTTATATCTCCAGGAGTTCAGTTTACAATTCAAACACTCAAACAAACACCCTCACTACATTACAGCAATGCTGTTAGTAAGACTGGGAGGACCTCTAGTCCTGTCAAGCTGTACCCACCCCAGAACTGCTTCCCATATCCCCATGCGTGCTCTTCCACGCACTGCCTGACTGAAGAAAAGCTGGGCAAAGGCAGATGGGGGGATGCTTTTGTGTCTCTGCACTTGCTGCTTTTACTCCTCAGGGAGGCAGCTGAGGCAGGGGAGCATCCAGCAGGTAAGTGCAGGAGAGAGACGGGGGAATATGGTTGTCAGACTGTGGCTACAGGTGCTCCTGGGAGGCTTCTCTCCCAAATGCTAATCTGCCATCTCCATTCCCTGAGGTCTGATGAGCTCAAAACTCACAGCTGTATTCTCATTGCTGTTTTGTGCCTCAGGAAAGCAAGTTGTAATTCTCTGGAAGTATCAGTGATAAATCTGCCCCATTACTTCCATTTACTCTGGTCCTCATGATGCTTCTCAGCTGGTACAGCTCAGAAATGCCATCTCACCAGAGCTCTGCCAGCAGAAGCGGGGAGAGGGACTGTGAGCACAAGCACCGTCTGGCAAAGAGCACGCTCTGTGACAGATGACTATGGGTTCTTTTACTTTGATGATCATCATAATACATTTTATTTATATGGCACCTATTTGCATGGCAATAGGAGCAATATGTGTGTTTCAGTGAAATGAGACATGACAGCAAACAGATTAAAAACTACGATTCATCTTGAAATGAGGGAAAACAATCAAATGAATCACAGAGCCAAGCAATGGCAAATCATTCTTAAAAGAGTATAATAGCAAAACAAATGAAAAATACAGTGTACAGTGCTTTTTCCTTGTCTGATGGCAAATACTGACTGACACTGCCAAGCTTACTCAGAAACAGAGCCCGGTTTACCATGAAATTTCATGGAAACCTCTAAAGAGGGAATTATGTAAGTGGAACTTCAGTTGTGCATTAGCTATGTGCTAACCCCAGTGTACACATGGGTTTGCACCCTTGCAAAAACTATTTTCTTCTAATCCTTGCATTGTTCATCATGTCACAAGAATAAGAAAATGTATTTTCCCAAACTTTAAACCCCTTCAAATTTAATGGATTTAAAATTGGAAAATAATGGAGTAGAGCCTATTAATATTCAAGCTCCATTTTCTCATATGGAATTCTTCAGCTTCCTCAGCCCTAATTAGTTTTTCTGAGGCTGTCAGTTGCCGGCAGTATCAACACTCTAGTGATCTCCTCTACTTTCTCCTCCCATGTCCTCACCCATATTCATTATTTCTATCCTCCTCATGCCAGAGTGTCAAGCCTTCTCCGTGTTCATTTCTCCTAATGACTCATCTTCCTGTAAGGCACCAAAAAAAATGATACAACAGTCTAGAGAAAAATGAAAGAATCCTAACTTCAGGATATGGAAGAATCCGATTTTTTTCCAGTGGGAGGCTCATACATCTAATGCCCCATAAGATGCTAGCTGGGTTGCAGGACCAGAGCAAGAGAAACTCCTCATTCATTCAAATTTCTAACAATTTGACTTCAGCTGCTCTGTGCTGATCACTTCAGAAGAAAGCTAGGCTTTTCCTTAGAATTTGCATCTTTAGACTTCTATGTTCCTACTTACTATGTTTGTCTACTCACAAAGCTTTTCCCAATTTATTATGATAAGTATTTCAATAAGCAGTGGAGTATAGGACTAGATGTCCTCCTGGCAGGTGACAGGATTTACCACACAGTAAAGAGTAGCAGACAGAGAAACATTTCTGTCAATTTAGGAAAGACATATTATAACTCAAATTAGCAAGGCTGCCCTTTCCTGGGCTTGTAAATGTACACATCTGGATGTCATGAAAATGTATTAACACATGGACAACCTTTTACCCTGTCAGCAGCTGTCCAGCTATGGTTTAATCATGCTGCATTAAGCTGATGGCAAAACTCTCCTTGACTTCATGTGTCAAAATGTTTAGTTCTGATTTTAGTGTATATCCTCCAGTTCCTTAGAGAGAAGAGAAAATATCAGCATGATTCAGGATATTTTAGGAAAACAACCTAAGTGCCTTAAGCCCCTGGGCACCCTCTGTTCCTTGCCACTCCACTACTGTTAAATTAGGTTCTGACATAACAATCAATGGAAAGATGTGGGAGCCAATAAATAATGTGTGTAATTAAGCTGAGGCATTGAAATGTCTGTCTTTCCTGAACTTGGCCCAGAGAGTGGGAGGCTGTGCTCTGTGATAAGCACTGTGCTCTGTGATAAACACCTGAGCTCCTAAAGTCAGTGTGGGGGCAGAGACGGCTTGCTAGGAAAGGATTTGCAGCAGTAAACAGAGAGCAGGAAGGCACCTGATGGGAAATGCTCTGGCCACGCACAAGTCTTTCTCATCACGTGCTTGCATCCCTTGCCCAGATGTCTCTAGCTGTTTTACAGGGACACGAGCAGCACTTGGCATCTTCCCTTAAAACAAGAGAGAGGCACCAGGAGGAAAACAATTTGTGGAGAGGAAAGTCTCAGTTGAAAGAACTCAGCTAAAGAAGCTCACTGGAAACTGTTTTTGATTGAAGTTCTCAGGATATATGAAGACTTCAATGGTCCCTTTCAGCAAAGCTGAATCAAAGCCCTGAGCTCAGGGGTGCAGTCATAGAGCTGTCAGCTGGTACCTACTCCCTCGGGGGCACAGAATGATGTACGTGCTGCCTGCAGATGTTTGTGAGGACCAGGGACCTGCAAAGTGTCAAATGCAAACAGAAAGTGTTTTCAGTGCTGTTGCACAAACATGGTTGCAGTGCTTCTTCCTCTCCAGCCCTACGAGCACTGTGCTGCTGCCATCCTATCTGACAAGAATACTCTGCTCTGGAGCAATCACATTTTTTTTCTAGTGTTTTGCAAACCCAATAGACCCATTTCCTGACAATGTTCAGCAGACCCCCAATTTGGAAAATATTTTTGAAGAATCCTGTAAGAAATATGGTGTGACTAAGGTGGAATCTTAGTTTAAGCATTCTGTTGTGTGATTTTTTTCAAGCATTTTCCAGCACAAAAGCTCTCACCATCTGCCTGTAAGCTCCTGCTGAGTCTCAAAGGGTTGTGCTTTGAGGTGTCCTTCAGTAAGGAGCTGCCGTGTTAAAGCAAGCGTTAACTGTTTAAAAGATCAACTTAAGCAAGACACAATTCAAGCTAACCTAATGATCATGCCTGGGTCAAAACCATCATATGTAGCAGGGCTGAAGAAGCAAAAGGAAGAGCACAGTGTATGGAGATATTTATAACTCTTCTTTTTGACTGACATTAATTAACTTGCCAACTGGACTAACTCACAATGAATCAACATCCTGCAGAATTGCAATGTTCCACCCAAAGTGGGAATATACTTTGCTACTGAGCTGTCAAACACATATTTATAAAACACCATGATGCTGGAAAGCGGTTCTGCAGTGTGAAAAAGTGCAGATATGAGCTATGAGCTATACATCTCAGCTGCAGTATCTTTTTTTTTTTTTAGTTATTTGGTTATTTTTACATAGACCACTTTTTGCCTTTGTATTTGTCTTTCAAAAAGTAACAATAACAAAAACCACATATTAGAAAAAACTCTGAGGGACATCTTGGTATAGGTGTTTGTCACAGTAATGCTATTTGGTGCTACTGAAATTTACAGAGGATAAATAATGTTACTACTCAGATGTGCTGCCGTGAGATACCATAATATGGAATCAAAAGATAATGTTTTGACCACAAGCGGCATTCTATATTTTCCTATTAAAACAACAGAACCATTTTGAAAAACTTTAACACGTAATTTGAAAATTAAATATAGGCATTGTTCATTCTGTACTTTGCACATCTTCTATTACCTGCCAGAATCGACACACATACTTGTTTAATTGGAATGTCTGTCTTAATCACCAGTATTTTGATTCCTGAAAGAGAACAGCCAATTGTATGTTATTAAGATTCAGGTTATTTTGGAATGAGCAAGATAATTACAGGCCAATCCTGCCTTCAGTTTCCCATCATAATTTAAAAGTGCTAATTCTGATTTCCATCTATGTAAAGCAGTTAAAAAAATTCTGGAGTGAAGTACTCCTTAAATAGGAAAGATTTTTTTTTTTCAGAAAGATATATTTTACATAAATATTTCTGGTAGAAATTTATTTCCTGATCCTGAAAAATGGATGGAGTTTGAACCTCCTACTGAATTTAATGAAAACTGATGGAAATTTTGTGACTCTGTGATTCTGTGAATCTGTGGGTTAGGTCCTGGCAGAATTAGAAGGGGAACACAAGGTGTAGAAGCTTTTGGATGCTGCTCATTTCATCATCTACCTTGAATATTGCCAGTTTTCAAGACTTCTTAAGAGTTCTGGTAAAATCAGAAGGATTAGAACCTTGTTTTGGCTGCCAAAGTCATTGGTGAAATTTGATAAAAGAAATTTGAAACACAGTAAAAACTATTGCAGTCTATTAATTTAAAAAGGCAAGAAACAGATAATGTCCATGTACCATCTTCTTTGTGTCTCAAAAGCTGCTAAGTGCTCTTCTCTCCTTCTTAGGGTAGCTTTCAGCTCTCTAGAGTATAAATGAAGTATTCTCTTGCTGAAAACAGTGTACTATTTTGTCAATTAATAACATCTGTAAACACCCACATTTAATGACAACTGCAATCCATTTTCAGCTTCAGAACAGAATTTGTGATTTTCACTGAGAGAACAATGACAAGAATGTGAAGACGATGAAAAATGCATTCTATTTTGCCCATACATTTTTAATAAATGAAGCACATATTACAGTGAGCTATTTTTAAAGCTTTTTCGTCTGTGATGTTAAAGTGTGTAGGTACAAAATCCATCAAGATAATACATTAATGTTTAACAGTTAGCACATCAAACTCTGTTCTGAATAAACAAAGATGCTCTTTTACTAACTTGATTCTATACTTTCCAGCATTTCTTTATACTGTCAGAGCTTATTTACTTCACTCTATTTTTGAAGAACTAATGTAATCTTTTTTTAATGCACTAGAAAACTCAAAAGACTTGCCATATTTTTAAGTTATCACAGCATAGAAGTTTGGGATAATTTATTGCTATATGCTCATCAAGATCTGATAAAGTACTAGACATAAATATAGACACGTAAAAGTTTATACACTAAACTAAAAAAAAATGTATTGAGACCAATAGAAAAGCATTTAGAAAATTTCTAAATTAATCTGTTATGGCTTAATAGCTGGTTTCCCCTTTCTTTCTGGTATCTGCAGCACTTAATTCTGAGCAACGTAATTCTGAGCTCTAGTACGACTGACTGAATCATGACTGGATGAGGAAACCTCAATGCGTTGGGTTGAAACTGCTGTCACTGTTAGAAACCCACAGAGAGGACACTTGAGATACTTGAGAAGCTTTCTGAGGTGTCAGTCGGCAGTTGTCCTTAGTTCAGCCCCTTCTGAAGAAAAGCCAAAGAGCTCAGGGAGAAGGCTTTGCAGGAACCAGTCGTTGAGGCAGCAGAAGCTCTTGGTGAGAAATGCATCAGCTGGCTCAGCTGACCCAACTGCACCAAGAGCAACTCTGTTATTTATTTCCTATTGTGTCCGGGGAGACACAATAAAGAGGCTCTTACACCTGCCAGGTTCAGCAGAAAGGAGGATATGACCTCGATTTATTGACATTATCTTATTCTTATACACATCCCAACTCCACAAGGGATTGGAGAGCATGTCACTTCCTTCTCCATCTCACTGGAGAAGAAAGGTGCTCATCAAAGTGGTCATATCACAAAAGGAATGAAAAACAGAAAACACCGTTAAGTAAACATCGGCTACTATTTACATAAAACTGTGTGAAAAGAATCTGACTCCAAGGTTAAAACAGAAGGCATACAGAATTCCAGGGCAACATCCTATCATGCCGGAAAAACGAGAATACCTCAATGGCAAAGCTTCATGGAAAGTCTGGAGAGAGCTTACCTATCCACCTGTCTATCCGTATGCCTCTCTATCCCTAGCTCATGGCTGAAGTATTTACGTACCTTGGGAGGTAGAGGTTGCAATGATAGTTGTTCAGATGCCAACAAGTAGGTATATGAAGCCCATCAGATGACATAAAGTATGTAAGACATCTGTGTAGAATTGACAGCGAAGATGAAGGAAGATCTAGAAGAGGCTGGCACCTTCTGGAGAGACAGCTGGACACCATGCAGGCTGCCTGCAATGTCAAAAATGTCTTGGTTTAGGCAACAGATTTCTACCTCGTATGACTCACAACTTTCCATGAAGTTCTGTGTCATCAGGGAGAAATGCCACCATTTGCTGGTTCTCCCAGCATGCATGGAACACAGTGTTCTCATCCATTTTTTAGGCCAAAAGCAGTCAATATGTTCTCAGTGAAATGCAGCTTGTTTCAGACCATAATATACTGCAGAAAGACACAAGATGCTTTATTTTAATGGCCTATTAAAATGCACCTATTGTGCTTCAAAAAGCTCCAGGTTAGGAAACTTCAGATACCCAAAACTGAACTAATGGTCAAGTAATACATGCCTTACTGTGTGCTATTCCTATAGTAATTTTGTTCTGTAATATTTATCAATAAACATCCATTTTAATGAAATCTATTTCAATGAGTTCATACTCCTATTTGTGGAAAAAATAGATTGTTATAAAAGGAGAGGGCTTCTAGTGCACTCTATAATGATATTTTAAAGCTGTCATTTTAATATAGTACCCTGGAAATGCAAGTGATAATCACAAATCATATTTGCTGGGCTAAGATTTCTGTTAAATAGAAATCAAACTCAAGCGTTTAGTTTAGTTGATTGCAAATTTGCACTCAGTGATTAATACAGCACTAAAAAGGTAGGATTTTCTCAACATTCCTTTTCCCTTATGCAGAGGTAAAAAGGTCATGCCACAGAAGATAAATGCAGAAAGCCATATGCTCCCTTCTGCTTCTCTGAGTGGAAGAGAGCAGACAGCTGCATATTGCAGCAATGGGATGGATCCCCAGTAGGGACTGATAGCTCTGTGTTGGCTTTTGGTTCAACACAGAAACACTTCTCTTACCCTGGAACGGCTAATTTATGCCATATTCCCTATGATGATTTGACATCCCTTTCTTTCTAAGGTTGGTCTTACTCCTGAGACTGTTACTGTGAAGGGCACAGCAAAGGGCTGTGTTTGCTCTGAGTTGCAGAGGTCAGCCTTCACCGCTGGGGAATGTGAACCTTGGATGGATTTAAACTTCTAAGACCTTATTTCAAGTTTTTCAAGAGCTGATACCTGCATTTGCGGTTTGGTATTGTAAGCCTGATTTTGACATTGACTGCTTTGCATTTAATAAAATGCAATTAATTTCTAGCTTGAGGAACGAGCATATTAGCTGTCACACAGCTTCCACCACTGGCCTTACCAGTAGTCGTGTGTGTAAACATGAGCTCTTGAACAATGGTACTGCTGATTTGAGAGTATGCTCCCTTCTGCTTCTGTACCTGGCCTTGCTATAAGTCACTTTTACCCTGCCTTTGAGTCTTGTCTTACATTCTTCAGACACAGACAAGAATCTAGATAAGACATAAATTCAGAAACCTGAATCAACAGTCAGATTGTGATTAGAAGAAATCACATGGCCTTGTGACCTGGCCAAATCCTGCATACCCTGCCTTCAAAAATTCAGCCTAGAGCTGAATACTTGCATTACTTCTTGTCTTATTTTTTTTTTCTAAAACAGCTGTGCACTCTTGAATATCAATGGCATGTCTTCTTTCCTTCTCCCTTCCCCCCTCCAGATTCCAGTGTTTGACTAATAGACAAATAGATAGTATCTGCAAAGCACGTATGAGAGTTTATAAAGTATTTTGGTCCCTAGTAGGTTGAAGTTCAATACAGTACTAGATTGCAGGTAGCTACCACTATTATTTACCTTTGTTTTGAGTAATCTTATGCCTGGGAAACTACTACTGCCAACTTCCAATTTTGATCGAAGACTTATTAATTTTTGTTTGGTTTGGGGTTTTTTCTTTAATGAGAAGAAGCCAGATAGGAAAGAAGTGCTATTAAAAATCCCTGGCAGTCTGTTAACAGAAAGAAAAAGGATTTTTACCCTTGTCTGATAGGACTAACTCAGCTGTGTATTCCAGGCATTGCTGCTTCTAAGTTTTGCTTTTAAAAAGAGTCCTGAACTTCACACCATTTGATTTTGGTAAAATATTAAAGAAGTAGAGAAGCAGCCCTGTGATGTGTACACAGCTTTTGAAAGGCATAATAACATCCCAGAACCCTAGGAGGAGGTCTGCTAAAACCTGAAGTCAAAACAAAAATGAGGGCTCTGTATGTAATGTTGCTAAAAACTAGAAATCATAATTTACTATTTTCGCTAGTTTTATTCATAGAAGTGCCTAGGGGCCAACAAGAAGTGGAATTTTAACAGATTGGGCACTGTTCAGACACAGAATGGAGATAATCCTTCCTTTATGGATCTTAAATGTAAATAGATGAGTCTAAAAAAACAAGAAGGAAAAGTGTATATAGTTGATAAATACTGTAAAAAGGATAGTATTTTCATATATTACAGCTTCTTTAAAATATATTTACTTTGTATAGAAGAACATAGAAGATATTTTAATTATCTGGTGCAATGTAAAACACTGCTTAAATACAATTTCCATTTGGTTTATAAATTATTCTCTATAAATGACAGAAAACTAGGAATGCAAAGGACTAAACAGTCAAACAGTCCCTGTCCCTGTTCTCAAGGCAAGATGAACCGTACCTATGAGAGTCTAAAGGTTCTCAAAGACTGATGATTATGGAAATTCTGCTATATTTCCTACGTAATGTGCAAAACCCGTATCTTGCATGAGACAGTTCAGCCAGTGAACAGAAATTCAGCCCTGCCAACAGCCTCTGTGCTGTGAGAAACATAAAGTAACTAGCCTGTGCGGCCCCTTTGGCAGGTGCTGCCCCAAATTAGTCAGCTTGCTCTCAGTTGCCTCCTCTGCCAGAAATTTGTCTGAGGCAAAGGAAATGAGAGTTTTGTCTGTAGCTCCCACAGACAGATTTGTATTGTACAACTCCATACATCTGTATTGTAACCATCCCTATTCACCAAAAGAAATTGCACAAAGGGGTTCAGGAGACCATATTTTCCCCTGGCTTTTCAAAATGCACTCCACAGCAAGAATGGTGTTTTGACTGGGCATAAAACTCAGAACAAAAGGATACCATTAGTCCAAGCCAACTTTTCTCAAATTATAAGCAATTTTGTGAAAGAAATTAACTGCAGGAACAAAAAGTACAAATTTGGGGTCTGTTTAGACTATGCAGAATAAGTAATTAGTCTTTAAATGGAGATATTGTGTTACATGTGCCTGCAGTAATTTTTTTTTTTTTAATGCCTGGTTTGCTGTAGTGGCCATAATTAGATTTCTTTCAAATACTTTTAGGACTTTTAGGACAGGCTCAATTCTTAAAATTACATATTGTAGTCTTACAAGCATTTGAAAATTAAAGAGGAAAAGAAAGTTATGTAAGATCAATACTGGTGGAATAATTCCTGAGCTACTCTTCCCACGGTATCATATTTGTCATAAGACTTTGATCCATAAATATGGTTGTAAATAAAATGAGTCCTTTCTAAAAAGTAAAATACCTAATCAGCAGTTACTTTCCTCTTTGTTCTCCTTTCCAATCCATGTGCCTTTTAAAACCACCTCATATTTTGTTCTTCAGTACTTGGTCTTTATTTCCTCACTCAGACAGCAAAGTGTGTTCTGATGCTCTGTCATCTTTGCCAGACTGACCTGTGGGTTCCTTTAAATGAACTTGCTATGGCAGATAGCAGGGAACATGCAGCAGTGCTTCCTACTGACATTGTTTATCTTCTACTAGATTTTCACTGGGGATATAATTTTTTTGCTGGCATCCCATTGAGCTGGAGACATGAATGGCAATGTATTTTGTCTTGAGAAGATTTACAGCCAAAGAGTCTGGGGAAAGAGCTGTCTTTTGTAGCCAGAGCTACAACAACAATTTAGGGAAGAGGACCTTGCTGTAGAAGCTGCTAATTTCAAGTTCATTTCTCTGTTGTAAGGGATGGTTCTTCCAGCCCTCAGCTGACTATTAATTTTGCCTTGAAGCATGAGGATACAGAGCCTCTCTGGCAACACTTTCTGTAAGGAGAACACTGTTAGGAAATGAGCTGAGCCTACTCATGTAGGCTGCTGAGCTGTGGCTTTTCTGATATGCTTAGGTTCACAAATGATTTGATTCCCTGGAGTTTATTTGAAGTTTTTAATTAAAAATCTCTCCATTGGTACTCTGATTTTATTGAATGTGACAAAGATTTCTTGAGACTTGATTTTTCTTTAAACTACAGTCCCTTTACAGCCATCACATAGTGTAAAAGAATTGTTAAGTGTGTGTGAATGACATCATTTTAGCAATGTAAAGGAAACCTTTGGGAAAATGAGAATGTCTGTATTCTGTTTTTTTGGAATTTCATCTTTGTGTGCCTGGACTGAAGACAAGATGGTGAAATAGGAGAATTTCTACATTTTCTTTCAAGAAGTCATTTTCAGATATGAGTATCTTGTCAAGACATCTCATAAGCATTATTTTCACAATCTTGTCATTCTTCTCTTTCACTTTGGGGGCCCCATTCTCTGGGAAGGAGGCTATGGAAAGGGAAAAAACAAAGACATTTTCTGGTAGCCAAAAAAGACTCTAAATATGCAAGCTTTCTTCCTAGAGCAGAGCAACTAAAAGTGCACAGTTGGTGAGGCCAGGAGGAGAGTAAATAATGGGGAGTATGGAACTACAGCCAGCTTGTTACTGCACAGCTGGGCAGTTGTGGCTTGGATTCTGGTCCATGCTCTCTGTATAATTTAAGATTTAGCGTTGTATTGAATAAACCATGCATACCAGAACTTTATTCCCTGTAGATACAGTTTCTGTGAACTCATTTAGTCGCTGTGTAATTGAGTAATTTGGCTAAGAAGGGAACCCAGGGGATCTCTAGTTCAAGATGGTCCTGATGGTCCAAGGAAGAACAACTGTGAGAGCACACCATGTTGCTCCAGGCTTTATCCAGCTGAGTCTTGAAAACTACCAAGTATGGAGAATCTATGACTTATTTTGGCAAACACTTCTACTGCTTCCTGTTATGAAACAGGTTTTCTTTATCTACAGACTGAATTTCTCTTGGTTTCACTCATATCTATTTTTTCTTCTCCTTCAGTCATGCATCACTGAGGAGCCCAGCTCCATCTCCCCAGTAATCTCCCTGTAGGCACTGCCAGACTAGTGTTATGTCCCCTCAAAGCCGTTCCTTCTCCAGATTGGACAAGCCCAGTTCCCTCAGCCTTTCCTCTCTGGCCAAGTGCTCTAGCCTCTAACCATCTTGGTGGCCTTCTGCTGAACTCGGTTCACTTTATTCAATGTCTTTTCTGTAGTGGGGGTCCCAAAACTGGGGGCAATATTTATATGTGGTCTAACAAAAGTAATGGGGCACTAATACTGACTTTCCTCCTGTATTAATAAAGCCTTGGTTTCTGTCGATCTTTTTTTCTGCCAGAGGACACCCCTGGCTCACGTTCAGTTTGCTGTCTACCAACACCCCTGGGCCTTTTTGGAACAGCTGCTGCCCAACCACGCAGACACATTTTCCCCCAGCCTGAATGAGTGCAAGGAGTTGGTCTACCTCTGATGTAGGACTCGGCTTTTGTCCTTGATGAATGTCATTAAGTTTGTGTTGGCCCATTCCTTCAGCATGCAAAGGTCTTCCTGGAGGGCAGCCCTCCCCACCAGCATTTTAACTGTACTCCAACCTGATCTCATGTGTAAATCCATTGAGCAATCATCACTTTGTCATCTCCTTCAGGTCACTGTTAATGATGTAAAACAGGACATGTTCCAGGACAGACCCATGTGGTGCTCCACTTGGTTCTCTCGCTACTGTCCTCATGGTACATTAACCACTGCCTTCTTGGCCTGACCATCCAATCCATCTGGTTGTCTGGTCATCCAGACTGAAACCTCTGAACTTGGGTAAAAAGACATTGTCAGAGCCAGTGTCAGAAACCTTGCTGTAGTCTCTTAAGGGTTCTTTCTGCCTTGCTTAAGTCTTGACATCCACAAATCCAGCCATTTTACCATAGAAATGCTTTCAGGCTGGTTAGACATGATTTACTCTTTGTAAATCCATACTGACTGTTTTCAGTCACCTTCTCCATAGTTTAGAAATGTGTTCTGAGAGGACTTGCTCCAGAACTTTCTCAGGAACCTAAGTGAGTCTGGCCTTTCTGCAGTTTCCCAAATCATCCTGTTGGCCTTTTCTGAAGATGGGTGCAAATTTGTCTTTCTTCTGTTGTCAAGGACCTTCTTTTATCTCTATTACTTTACAAACATTGCAGAGAGCAGCCCACTCAGCTCTTTCAGGTTTAAACCATCTGGGTTGCATGAGCTGAGTTCTTGCAAGTAATCCCTGTCATGATTTTCATCTACTGCTGGTACTACTCTTTCTCCTTGCATGGAAGCCTGGGAGACCTTGCTAGTGAAGAATGGAAGAAAAAAGGCATTGAGCACCTAAAACAGCTGTGTCTCTTATCACTAAATCACCTGTTACCTCTTCAGTAACAGAACATTTTCATGGTTCAGCTCTATGGCTTTTTTTGGGCCTAACTGTATTCAGGAGGATACTGTAGACAGTAGATCCTTTAGTGAACTTGTTACTGAGACTCAAGGAGTGAATAAAAATTTTATTTTTGATTCAATTTCATTCAGATGAAGCTTCTACAGCTCATGGCCACATAGTTTAGTGAAAGGAGTTGGATGTGCTTTATATAAGAAAGATAAGCACTTTTGCACCTGTGAAGAAGTCTTGAAATGGTCTTTATGTAAGGTTTTCTTACATTTTTAGATTTTCTTTACATTTAGCCCAAATTTCAAGATGGGGATGAGGTTGTATTTTGGTGGATTTTTTCCCTGCTCTGAACAGTGTGTGGGCTGAGAGCTGAGGATGCATATAGGTTGTACACAGGGAAAAAGTATAGGTCACCTGAAAATAACTAGCACTTTTAAAATAACTGTCTTTGTGTTTGAGGTATAGCTCATAAAAAGAGACTTGTTTTCATAATATGGGTTTGGCTAAAATGTTGTTCTGCTGTCATGCTTCCTCCACCTCATAAGGAAAAACCCCACCAACTCATAAAGAGTATCACATTCATTTAAGAACATAAATTTTGCAGAAAAAATAGCTAAATATTTTCAATTGCATCTAATATAATTTCTCTGATGCACATACTAATGGAAAATAAAATACAAGTATACACACAGAACACCTACAACAATATGTTCAGGCAATTAAAGAAAATGAAGGGTACTTCCCAAACTAAATATTTCAAAAACATGTCATTTCATCTCCTTGCTAAGAGCTCATCATCATTTGGGACTATGTCTTTCTGCCTACACTGCTGCAAAGATGCAAATTCTGTAACATTACTGACCTAATGAGAGGGAAATGCGCACTTTCAACCCGCAACAGCTTAATCAATGTGATTCCCAAGTCCAGTCAGTGACAACTATTTTTGAATTGCAGTCAAAGGTGGAAGAGGTTTTCATGGATGGCAGACAGTAATGCACATAGGTAATCATGTTCCAGGGATATTAAAAAAAAAAAAAGCCAAGAATTGTAATTCTAAAACTCTGACAGAGTAGAGGAGCAGAAGTGGCACAAGAAAATAATGGTCTTTTCTCTGTTTGGCCAAGTACAGCCTTTGTTCTCTGATAACAGCAAAAGCTTGTTGCTTTAGAAGGCTGTACCTCTGCTCCCCAATAATAACCTTGATAATTGTATAGTGTTGTATACAGTGGAAAGATTTTTCCTGACCCTGCAGGGAACAAGTGCTGTGAAGCATGAGATTTGATTAGCCTTATTATCTTAGCTTGCCCAGTTACCAATGTTGTAAGCTGCCATGAAATTATCCACCCCTTTTAAAAATAAAGCCATACTATTTGTCTTCATTATCTCCTTCTATGGAGTTGAATTCCACACGCAAACAGACCTCAGTGATGAAAATAGCACAGGAATTACACATGTAGCCTTTTAACTCTGTAGGTACTGTTTTGTTTTATTATTTCATACCACCTTTCCATGTAGATCAACATTCTCCTAAATATTCTGAGTTTGATCAACCGCTCCTGAAAGAAAACTGGTTTTATTTTACCATCTATATTTGTGATTATCTATGTGATCTTTTAATGAGTTGCTCTGGAGCAACTCATAGCTTGGAAAATGGTGTGATTTCTAAGAAATTTTGCTGTATTTGCTGGATCTTTTAAAAAAAATTTCAATGATGTCTTGCATACAGAAATTAAATTAAAATAATAATAATGATAATGATAATTAAAAATACCCTAGCTCATTTCTTTGGCACAAAGAACTTAGTAAAAAATATTTTGGATGGTATGTCAAGGGATACATAAATAAGTTATCATCATAGGATCTCCAAATAGTGATAAACACAGCAAAGAAACTGACACTTCACTGTCTCAATTTTTTCAGGTCATGAAGACAGCGTATTTTAGAGGTTATCAAATAAAGAAGTAGTCTGAAGTTCCATCTGTCTGAAGACTGATCATAATAAATGATTATCCAAATTAGACTTTGGTTAACGAAAAGTGCGCGGAACACTGGGCTTGCTGAGTATGCCAGCAATCCGCTTAAAACCTTCTTTAAAAAAATACACCATCTCAAAGTCCTTCACTCAAAACCACTTAGCCACAACAGGTACAGAAAGCAGAACTAACTCAAAGAAGTACCTCCTCTGTGGGTACAACTGTTCATCTCATCATTAAAATAGTCATCAGAACAGTCATAGAGAATTTGGAATTCAGAGTTCTGCAGAGAATAAGGAAAAGAAATTTTCGGCATAGTTGACACCAGCCAGTAATTTCTCCAGTACTGTGGCAGTGCTGGTGGTAATTACAGGTTCTGTTTTCCATGTGTACACTCAGAACTATAACGGGACTAAAACCCACATCCTCCTTTCCACATTCTGTATACTGGAATGTCTGCTCCTCTAAGTCCTCTAACATCAGGGTAGAAGCCCTAGCAAAACCAGAAGACCCTGGAGAAAGACCTCTAGCTTGTTACTTGTAGCATCAGCAGAGAACTGTCACAACGTTAATCACTCCGGTCCCTGCAGTTTTACAAAAGGGAGCAGAAGACTTCATAGTAACAGCACTCAAGTGAGATCTCTATCATCAAAGGCTGAGTTCAAAGCTCTGTAGACTCATAAACTCCAGTTCTAGTGAATGCTAATCAATCAGCCCAAAAGTACGAGGGCAGGGGCTGCCCTACCATACAGTCCTTACGCTGCCCGAATCCTGTGGCTAGACAGAGACTGAGATAATCCCTGGCATAAAGCAAATCGGTTTTGGCACTCTTCTAATTTATGCCTGGCTGACCATGATCACTAGCCAGAAATTGCTGGGACATAAGTCAGCCCTGGCCAGGTCCTGTCTTCTCTGCCACAAACTGGGAACAGGGTGAGGCTTGGCTGAAGTGCAGTAATTGCCCATTAAATGGATAAAAGAGATTTACAGTCGTTTTTGCACTGCGGGAATGGTTCAAAGCTCTCAGATTGAACGGCACCAGCAGGGTCCTAAGGACCATCCTTGGACGGGGGATTTCTGCTATGAGCGGCATGTGAACGTGAGTAGCAAAAAGCCCAAAGGATATGATAATTCCTGACAGAGGGTAAACATCAATTTCTAAGTTCTTCTCTAAAACAACAGATCTCTATTTCTTCCTTGACCCTAATGGATCAAGTGGATTAAATAGTGGGCAAAAAATGGTGTGTGAGCCTTTGGGACACATTCCCTAGAGGGCTTTAATAGCCAAATAGCAGCTGCAGAGGCCAGGATGGAAGACGTTCAAAAGACTGTGGAGCAGTCAAAGTACTTTGTGTTTAGATATTTCTGTTGCAGCCAAAAATGGGCTCTTGCATTTCACAGGTCTGGATTCAAGCTTTGAGCTGAACTGTAATAAGGAACCTCTAAGTTTTGCAGTGAAGCAATTTTCTTTCATTGGCCACGCAGGTAAAGTCAGGATATCGTGAAAGATATCAGCATAAATTGCTACAACCCTTTCTCCTTAATAGAATAATGTTCAGTTTTCACGAATGCAGAAACTGTGAGAGAAGAAGTCAACAAGATGTTGAGTTGTGAAATACAGGATGAGAAGGTATTTATGCATTCTGTGGCTCTGGTTCAAAAGGTTTTCCATTAGAACATCACAAAAAAATAAACAGAAGGCAAAGGAGAGAAAATGATCGAAAGTTACTTTTTGGGGAGTAAGGATTTTTTTATGCCTGTCAGTTTTTCCATCGTAGCTGCAGGGGTTCACACACCGAAAGGGTGGTGTAGGTCATTATGTTGCTTAGAATCCCTCATGCCATTTTAAGTTTCCTTTCAGTTTAGCAAGGAAAAGATAACTGCTTGTGAAGCAATTTACCAAAAATATGTTCAATTTGGACTTTTTACTGAGAAATTGCAGGAGGGCTGTAAGCTCTTTGGACCTGGGGATGTATAACTCCACATGCCTACGAAGCTCTCAGCACAGGGTAGCTACTGTAATTTGAAGAGTAAGTAAAAATAATTCCTAAAGGAATCTTACACGCTGTTTTCCTAAAATGAGGTGCACAGGATCTCATTTACTTGATGCAACTTTATTGGACAATCTGAGAGAGGTTTTTCACCTGCTGGCTGCTGTTCCACAGTTTCTGTAATTATGTCCATCATAAATATCAGCTGCTTTTTAGGGATATTTTTGGTGGCATAGAAATCAGTTTAGTTGTTATCTGGTAGGAAAGCAGAATCTGAACTCATTAAAATGAAAATGGGTAACTGGTGGATTTTCTGTTAGAGCTCTGCCCCCACATAGTTCTGGCTTTCCCTTTTCCTCAATGGCTCCCAAAGAAAAAGCCAGTGTGAATAGCAGACAGCTTGTTATGAAGGGTTACCTTACATCACACCGCGCTACCAGGTATTCTTAAATCAGCATCATTACGCAGATTGCAGTTAAAATGCATGCTTGGATTCAAAAATTTTCAGGAAAGTCGGTATGAAGAGGAAAAAGTGAATGAAAACAAGCTGAGGAATGACGGATTGTTTTGGATATGAGCATTTTGTTTCTGGGGCAAACTTTACCCTTAGGTGAAAACCAAAAAAGTCCAGCTTTAGTTAGCGAGAATTCTGCATGCAGGACTGATAGTGTGCAAACCAAATTCCCCTAAGGCCAAGAGTATCCAAAGGTGAGAGTTTCCCCTGAAAAAAAAGCAAGAGCTGCTCTATCATCACGGTTCAAAACAAACGAAATGTTTAAACGGTGACCAGAAGCGCGGAGAAGTCGCTTTTCCAGTGCTATTTCCATTTAAGTGGTCTTGCAGGTTGTTGGCATCAGTGGAAACTCCCCGCTTTCCCTTTCCCCTCTGAAACGTGTGGCTTCTCTGCTAGCACTTCTCGCAGGCGGCGACTGAGCAGGCAGCGCCACGTGTCCCGTCCTGACTCGGACCGGGGAGAGCCCGAACCGGCCCGGCCAGAGCCCGAGCCCCGTCCGAGAGCAGCGGTGGGGACACGGCGAGAGGACACGGGCACGCTCGCCCACGGGCAAGCTCGCTCCCTCCTTACTCGCCACCGCTCCACACACGCGGCGGCTCCCACACAGGCGTGCTTTCACACGAACACACGCGTGTCCCCACACGGCCCCGCGCCTCCCCCGCCGCCTCACGCACACACACACACACGCACACACACACACGCACGCACACACACAAACACACACCCGCACGCACACAAACACACACACACACGCACACACACACACCCGCACGCACACACACACACACACGCGCACA
>VYXC01002477.1:0-203435 GCA_013397175.1 Platysteira castanea | reverse complement strand
TTCCCGGTATTTTCTCTCCTCCTGGAGATTATCAGGTTTCCCGCCCCTCCCTCTCCGGGATCCTCCGCCTCCCCCCTCCGAGGGGATTATCTCCCCCCTTCTCTGCCGGATTATCCCCCAGTTCGCTGTCCTTGTCCCTCCCTCCGCGTTTATGCTCCTCCGCAGCCTCGCCTCTCGGGGATTATCTCCTCTCCCTTTGGGGTGATTCTTCCTCTCTTGATCTCTGCCCCGGCCTTTCCCTGCCTATTTTCTACCCGAGGAAGTCAACCCTCCCCTTCCGTCTACCTCTGACTGGGGAAAGGGGCGAAAATGTGGTTGTGATCGGGTGGGCAGGAGTTTCCAGCAGTGCTGTCATCTCCTCGGTCGTTGTACGAGTACTACAGGCAAGTGGATGTAGGTGTAGGAGAGGTGGCACCAGGGATGGATGTGCGCAGCTTGTACCAGAGTTCAGCCTGTGGCGTTGTGCTCCGTATGCAGGAAAATATCTGCACCCTTCCCTCGATGTTACATCTGATGGAGATGAAGGAGAGACGACCTGGATCAGTGCTTTAAAAAACGCGCATGGCTGGATAGTAGAGACTGCACGGAAAAAAAGCCAGCAGCCTCTGAGTTTCTTTGAGGAAAGTGCAATGTACAGTAGTAGCATTGTAAGTGGGAAGGTGCTTGGATGACATTGCTGCCGTCCGGGGGTCAAAGCTGGCTTGGATAGCTTCTGTGTTGGTTTGCAAGGTAGCTGGCTTAGGCTGTTGCTCACTGTTGAGGTGGATGCAGACAGGTATCTTTTGCTGACGCTTTGATGCTGATGTGGTTCATTACTGTCGATTTGCTGGCAGAGGAAAAGTAAGTGTGTTCCTAAAACATAGAGGGAAGGTTTACCCCAAGTATTTGGCTGCTGTGTAGGTTTGACCCATCTGTTCTCCTAATACCTGGTCTCCCTGCACATGGGTTTGCTGGAGGAGAGTTGCAGATCTTCTGGCCATCTTGCGGCACAAGGCCCAGGATTATATCCATTAAACTTGTTCCGCTTGGCTTTGAGAGGAGGAGAGGCTGCAAGAAATTGTACAGAGACTGGGCAGCTATAAATAGATGTTGGACTAGAGGAGGCTTTGAAATCTTAGCATGCTGCTTCTGAACAGATAGTGTCTGTTAAACTGGTTGGGTTGACACTAGCATCATAATGTTTCCTTTTATTTCTGCTGAGGTGGTTGGCTTTTAACACTATGACATGTGGCTGGACCATACAACATCTGCCAAAAAATTCTTCTTGAAAAGGACATAGAGAAAATTCTCATTTAAATAAAGTGCTGACAATTGGCAGTCTAGTTTGATCTCATTTAAATGTGATTTTTAAAGGACCCTTCAGAGAAATCTTTAGTTACTTCTTCCCTCCCTTGAAATGCTTGGAGATGATGATCTTGTGTTCTTAATTTGTTCTCAAAGTATTGCACTAGATAGATTACCTGAGATCTATGTTGCTATGAAAAATCTGCAGTACGGAGGTATGGTATCACAATGCTGGTAGCATTGGTAAGTTTTTATTTTGTGGTTGAGGTTTTGGAGTTTTTTGCTTGTTTGTTTGCTTATTTGTTTTTTAATGGAATCTTTGACGTCTAACCGAAAGGGTGTATATTCAGCTTCCTTGAATTCAGGGTGCTTGCATTTGTTTTAGATCTTATAGATCACTGCTCTTTCAGCTTGTCTTGTTGAGAACTAATTAATATGGAAATTATTGACAAATATACTGTACTAGCTTTGCGGAATGGTATCCGTTCTGCTGCTCTGTTAGTGGGCTAACTGTATACTCTAAGTCTGTAAAATGATTGAAAAGCTGTTGCAACATATGTGCGATTGGACCTTTTTTGAAATACCTCTTTCTTGTGCCTTTTTTTTTTCTGTAAAAAATAGTGGAAGCTATTAAATCATGATGGTTTCTTTTTGTTGTTGTTGTTTTTTTAATAAAAGAAAAATATGGAAGGGAGTAATGAAAATGTGCCTGGATAATATGATAGAGTCTTAACAAAGGCTAATAGAGAGGATGAATATCTGCAAGAACCCTGACTTTTAGGACATTTCTTATTTAGAGCGTAAAATTTTAATCTGATTTTTTTTCCTTTTTCTGAATTTGTGTATATGTAAACCTCATGCAGGTAGAAAGGAATGGAAATCTTGGCAGTATGACTTACTAGCTGTGGCATTTTTAGTTGATATTTAAGCATAGTAAAAACAGGAAAACCAAGTAATCTATCAAATAATTTGGCTTCATTTTGAGCTGTTAAGGATGTGATCAGAGCATTATCCTCAAATACTGGGTATCTTCAGTCAGCACTGAGCTCCAGCTTGCTATTAGGTCCATGTGTTGGGTATTTCTATGCGCAGAAATAGAGGTCAGTGATCTGGAGAAAACTTTATAGAACCAAAATGACAAGCAAAAGACTCTTTAGTATGAGTCTCTTTGTACAGGGACTCAGTCCTTGAATCCTTGTGTTATTGTAAATGTATTTGTTTGTAGAAATTGTAGTCTGAATGCCATTTTCTAAAAGTTCAGTGTCCTGCTTTAAGCCCATACTTTCTGCCGAGTGATTTAAAATTGTCACTTGGTGTGACTGTCCAGGCTTGTGAGTGCCCTTTGATCCTCTATGCAGGACACTGATCAGTGAATCTTTTCTCATGCTGTAGAAAAAGTGGGAGGAATTTCTTTTTACTTAAGAGACAGCTATGCACTTGGGATTGTGACAGTCTCCATGCAGATGTGAAAGGAATAATACTCCCAAGATCTGAAAGGATGAAAAGCTTACATATGTTAAAATGAAATGCCCTGTCGTGTTCTGTGTTTAAGCTAAAAATGGATAAAACCTGGATGGGTTGGCCTTGCACATGCGGTAAAAACCTGACTTTTTAGAAGCATCCTGCAGTTAGAGGGGTACAGACACTATTGGACTTACTTGTGCGGAGCAACGATGTAGAATATGATGGTGGGATTAAGAGCAAGTTGATGAGAGGGAAAAATGGTTTTACTGTCCCCAGCAAGAGAGGAAGCTTGTAAAGGGTGCAGGAGAAGAGTGAGTTTAGTTCAGTGTGACATATGAGAGACAGGCTGAAATACAGATGTGGTTACAAATACTGTTAGAGGGCTTGTATGATGCCGTGGTCATTATAAGCATCTGCAGTTGGATCTCAGGTGATACTACAGCAAAACTGTAGTACAGCAAAGCATGGTGATGGTAATGTGCTATCCTGTGGCTTAGAACTGCTTTTTTTCAGAATAATGCAAGCCTGAATTATGTAGTTATGGCTAATGTCATTCGTACAAGAATAATGGAGACGAAAAAAGATAAAAAGAGAGGTTAGGACAGGGGTTTTTCCATATGTAAACATTTACTTTCCTATTTTGGGTTAATTAGAGTCTTTGAAGTTACAGTAATTTCACAACCTGTTATCTGCTCTTACCATCATGTTTTAATTATTTTCAAGGTCTGTGGCTTTAAAGAAAAAGGTGTTTCGTACTAAGAATTTTTCATATTAGCAACCGTTCTGTGGGTTTTACACATCAGTTATTTGAAGAACTCATTCTAGTGTCTGGGTCACGTGAAACCATGGTGGAAATCAGAAAGATACTGAAATCAGGTGACATTTCAGATTTACTAGCAACAAATGTTATTTAATAAATTACCTATGCATGTTTTTTAAGAGCATTGACTAGTTTTACATTCTGACAAGCAACTGTTTGAGAGTAGGGACTCTGTGAAGTCCATGCTTACTTCAGAGAATGACAGTGGTTTCTATAAGATTGGTTTTTGGGCAGGGGGACATGAAACGTGATGACACATGACACACACAAATTCTTTGTATCTTACACAAAAACATTGCTCCATATGCAGCTTCCCCTTACCTAGATCCCAAAGGATCAAATTACTGTTTCAGTTAAATTCACGTTTCCAGTAGGTGGAGACATAACAGGGATTGATTTCAAATAAGCTTAAGCCTTTACATTTTGGTTGCAAACATTTTGTCAAGATACTGTTGAAATAATGAAAATTAGGATGTTAGAAAAAGTTTGAATTTTTACTTTAAGGTAGATTGCTTCAGCCTCTTTTATTGAAAGAGTTCTGGCAGTGAAATATTGCTTCTGTAGTAGGAGTGGCTACTCAAATAGTTTGGGTTTAATTTTCTAATTATCTCCACCCACTGGTCAAATACGCATTAATGAAAAGTTCGAATGATACCTTTTAAAATATCCAAACACGGGATGGAGGAAAGTAGATTGAGGGTAAATAAACTGAGGGTAAAAAGACTGGGTAAAGTTTTTTCTTAAGAGTAGTAACACAGGGTAGGGGAGCCCTCAAGTAAATCGACAGGGGAGTAAAAGAAAGAGGTATCAGCCATTCTGACTGTGTGATTCCATTCCTTGATAAATTTTTTTAAAAAATATTTGATTCCATGTTCATTTACTAATTATTCAGAGATCTGACTGCAGGTATCATGTCAGAGGTTTTGTATGTAAAACATGTCAGCAACTTTTTATGTGATGTTGATTTATTTTTTTAACAAGTCAGTGGGCCAATTTGTAAGTCAGCCTTTACATATCTTGTTAAAATTCCACCCCATGCCTTTCCTGATACTCTGTTGAAGTTTACAGAAGTCTTTTTGGCAAGATGAAACTGCTTATGCAGCCGAAGTTCCCAAACTGGGAAGACAAACTGTATTCTAGCGAATGAAGTGAGAGAAAAGTTTGTTTCTCCTTTCCAAGCCTTTCTGGCTTACTGCTTTGTGAGCTGTTGTGCTGAAGCAAAGGACAGGGTTGCTGGACAGAAATTGCTTGAACATTATTAAGTTTTGCTGTAGTCATACTGCTGCTTACAGCTTCTCATGCATTCTTCAGATCATTAGAAGGAGATGTAATTAACAATTGAAAGTTCAGTTTACGCATTCTTTGGTAAAGAACATGCAAACAGGGAGGAGTTGGTAGGTGAAACTTAATGTTCATGGAGTGTGTGACAGGGGGGCATTCAGTCATCTGAATTCAAATCAGGCACAGAGTCAGTCCCTCTTCCCAGATCTACAGGCATGGCTCTGCTGCTTACACTAGATTTGGTATGGAAGAGCAGAATGGGATGAGCAGTGCTTGATTTGGTCACTTCTGACCAGTGAAGCTCCTTTATACAGATTTAATCTTTGTAGTATTTTAACCACTTCCAGGAGCTTGTTGCTTAATGTAGTTGGCATTTGCCTTATGTGATCTTCCCTGAGGACAGACTCTGGATGTACACTGCTATGTGTGGTATTTAAAGCAGTGTTCAACTGAGGCTTATTTATCAAGTGAAACACTGGTTTCAGCTCTGTGAATTTTGTTTCATTCTTTCATAGCTTTATGTGGGGTGACCCACTTGCTGCTGGATAAAATTCAACCTTGGTGTGAGCCTGTTGCATGAGAGGAGTTGTTCATCATTAGCTCTGTGATAATCTCACAGGTGTCTTGTCGCAAGAGGGATCAAATGGACATGCCACCTTTGAGAAGCAAGATAAACTGGTAACCACTGTTGCTGGGTTTTAATCAGCACTTCTGTAACATTACCTGGTCATAGAGAAGTAATGACTGTGGTTGGATTGCTCTGACCGATGGTTGAGAACCCTCATGTCCGCTTTGAGTTCCCATTGCTGGGAGGGAGAAGCGTTTGGGCAGTTTTGAGGACAGGCCATAAATACACGGAGAGAAAGGAGTATGAGAGCACTGAGGAGTTGGCAGTTAAATTGTTTCTTGAGTTTGACACATAATTTGATGGGGAAAAAAATCCATCCGTCCATCTGTCTGTCCTTGTGTCTACCACACACACACTGCTGGCTCCCAGCGGGTAAGTCTTAGGGATCCAGAAATTGTTAGAAATCGTGCTATTGATATGGGAGATTAAGTGGGTGTGCACACTGGTGAGAAAGTAAGAGGCTTTGGATGTTGTTAAAAAGGTGCAGAAAAGCGTTTTTTACTTAGTGATTTCCAAGTTCCGAGTGCGGAGCCCGAGCTCGCCGGGTCTGCTCGGAAAGGTAGCTCAAGCGCGCCCTCCAGTGGCCACGCCGGGACAGCGGCGCTGGGATGGGTTCGGGGCCGTCGGGGCCACCGCTCCGGGTGAGTGACAGGAGTCATCTCCGGTCTTGCGGATGCCTGCTTGCTTAGCTGAGTACACTGATAAATAAGCTGGTGCTTCTTAAAACATAAGGAGCTACATTCGTTAAAAAAAAATCCACTGTTGCCAAAAATTGATTCAGTTAGAAATCTTGCTCTTGTAGTTGGATCAAAAAATGACTCTCCCGTCCAGCAGTCTTTTAGTTGGGGAGATTGGTGCAGTCTCTGCTGGGACTGTTTGTACTGTCACCTGGAACCAGGCAGGTTTACTGCTGAACAGAATTTATTAGCTATGAGCTGAAGTGTGCACATTTAACTGTGTCAAATCTTGGCAAATAGCTCTGCAAACAGCACTGACTAACTAAACAGCAGCAGAAAGAAATGTGTAGTTCTTACCAAGTTTACCACACAGTTCTTAGTCTTACATCAGATTACATGCTGTTCAGGAAAGCAGCAGGGCCTTCAGAAGGAAGAACTTCATTGATGCTAATGAATAGGAAATGGAAAAGAGAAGGGCGGACTGTTCAGCAGGTGGACTCCTCCTAAAGTGGAAGGTCTCAAGGCGCGTTGTTGTAATTTGAGATTTCTGAGATAACTGAATGCTTCATAGATGATTTCAAGTTTCTGGTATTGTTTTACTTTGTCTCTTTTTAACTGTTCAAACCTTGAGCTTCTGGCTCCTGGTGGAGTTCTCTTTCATAGACAAGACCTAAGTTAGGCCTTGTTTGACCACGCACCTTGTTTCTCCAAAAACCACAACTGTTTTGAGAGCTTTGTATGACAGTGAGACTGTCAGAATGCCCAGCTTGGTCTTGCTGTTAGCTGGAGCTGTTGAACTAAGACACTGTAAGTTTGAGCTTGTAAGAATATAGTGTTTGGCTGGGTTTTTTAAAGTAATTTTATTAGTAAGGTACTAGCAAAAAACTTACATAGAGGAGCATTCAGTGAAACCATTAAGAATCCTTTCTTTAGAATTGTGAGAATTAGTCTAGTTACAAATTTAGGAAGAAATGCTTGTGTAATATGTTTCAGAACAGTCTGCACTTAGCTTAGAATGTATGAGCCCTATATGGAAAAGTGCAGCTGTATGTCTGTTCATATGTCACATCTGGTGTGATACAGTCGCACTGGTTACACTTATCTGTTTACCACTTCTGATAAAGGCCATTACACGGAGTGTGTACTTTTGTGCGCAAAGCTCTTTTTCTCACTATGGATGTCATTATAAAGCTTTTACACATTTCAAATAATAATAAAAAAATAAAATCCCTTGGGCTTCCCTCCCCCAGGCATAAATGATTTTACTTTACAAATATAATTACTGTACTTCCAGGAGGTAATCTCTCTGGACAGCCATAGACTAGTTTGAATTAGATTACTCTGTTTTTTCCTCCAGGGTGAGTTAATACATTGAGTTTTATTTTTCTGTAATTACTTCAAAATTTAGATCACTTTTAATACTTACTATTCTTCCTTTTAACTAGACTGGGAAAGCTAAGAATACTTGCATTTGAAAGGTTAACATTAACTTTTTTTCACCCATAACTTTATTTCCGTTAGGTAGGTATCTGTTCTGCTCCTCAACCTAATACAGCTCATGCTGTATTCAGTTAGTCTCAGTTGTAGAGTTTCTTAATTTGGAAATACTGGAAATATTTACTTAATAAGCAGAGAGTAAGCACACTAAATTTTTCAACTGTGACATTTAACTAAGTCTAGCTAGAGCAATGTTTTTGTTAAATCTGTATTTCCAGAGTTCTGGGTTTGAAAGCTTCCCACAAGTTTGGCAGTAAGCTTCGTGAATAAAGCAAGTTACTACTTTTACCTCTGTTACAAAATCTTTGGACAGAAAGCCAGTCAGTGTGAAATAAACAGAGGAGCAGAGTTAGTCAGGGGAGACAGTCAGGAAAATGTTTTTCCTGATTTTTTTCATGAACTTCAGCAGGAAGGGCAAATCTCTGGATGATTGTGAAACACGATTGGATGCAAATGCATTTATATAAATGACCTTCATGTGTTTGGATTTTACTTATTTTAAGAAGCAGCAATGCACTTAAGCACTAGATAAGAGAAGACTACAGAGGTTAATTTGCAAATTACCTTATAACAATACAGTGCTGTTTTGAAATAGACACAAGGAAATCTTTGGTGTTTTGAGGTCTCAGAATATGACTTCCTGTTTGTGTTGAATACAGGACTAGCCAGGATATCTGTAGTGGCAGTCATTTTAGGTCTGTAGTTGGGCATCTGTTATCAAAGTGCAGGAGTATTATGTACTAATGCAAAATTAAATACAGTGTTAAAGGCTAAAACTTGTTACTTGTGTTGCATATGAAGTCCTACAGCCTAGCTATGTAATACGTAAGTCCATTGCAAACCTGAAAGTACTTGGGTTCCCTTTCATATAGTAGGTTTTCAAATAATAAGAACTGTCAGTGGGTCAGACTGAAGGTTCATCTAACTCCTGTTTCTAACATGCAGTGCAGCTTCTGAAACCGTGTAGAATCTATCAGGAGCTCCTGTTAATGTTACCTCTGAGCAGATTTCCAAGAAGACAGAAGACATGGATGTCTCTTGATGAGAAGAAGCTGGGGCCAGAAAATTTTGTGTCTAGGTTGCCTTAAATTCAGCTTCCAGATAGGGATAAAGAAGCATAACATGGTCCCCAGGTGCCTGGACATCGTTATCCAAAAACCAGTGAAGAATTCATTGTGCTAATATGCAACAGTGGCAGAATCCAAAATTTAATGCGTTGTCCACGATGAAAATAACATCTTATGTAATTGCCCTGGGCCTGCAAATTAGCAGCTTCCAAGAAGATCTGATAGTTTTGCAGAGGGGATTGAAAACTTAAGACAGCAGAATGACTGATAATGGTAAAGGCATAACACTTGAAGGTCTCCACGAAGTCCATCCCTTAGCAGAGAATAGATTACACATTTGCTACTCCTTTTCTTTCTCTGCTCTTCTGCAAGTCGTTAGGGAGCCAGTATAAATGGAAGAGGATGACCTGAAATACTAGGCACAGGTTAGCAGCTGTGGGTGTGGCTACCTGTAAGAAAAAGTTTCCTACTCCCTAATATTGCACTGAAGAAAGACACTGCATCAGGAACATTTTCTTGTTTGATGTTTGATCTTTCTCTGTGTTAGGATATTACCCATTTGAACTGAACAGGGTTGTTACCAGTAATGGTTTGGAAGTCACAGTCTCTTTTAAATGCTCTTTAAAAAATATGTATGTTTTATTTTGTTTGTATGCGTGCACATGACTGCATACATACATGGAAACATACAGAAAAAGAAGGAATTTTTAATAAAAATGAAGTATTTTATATATGTGTGTGTTAAGATGTGTGGGAGTGTATATATATGCATACGTTTATATCTTTAAAAAAAGAACACTTGTCTGTAAACAGAAAGCCCAGCATCCATAAACTGTCTAGGAAAGCATAAAAACAAAGTAAGCATACATGACATTTTCCCTAGGTAATCTCCCAGAATCTGGCTAATGTTTAACCGGAAGATTTTTTGAATTAAATTAGGTTGTGGATTGTTTATGTAATTTGTGTTGGGTGCTTTTACCATTCAAGATGCCTCCATATCAAAACTGGCCTCAACTTCTTAATAGACCAGTATTGATACATAAATTGCTACTGTGAGCTGAAGATCTATTTGATTAAACATGAGAAACTCTTATCCTTGGATTGGATTACTGTTTAGTTTCTTTAAATAATTGACAATGGATTTTCGCTGAAGTGCTTGACAACTGAGATGTGATACATGCAGCGTTGTAGCCTACTGTGAAGATTGAGCCAGTACTGGTTGTTGTTTTGGTAACAGAACTGATGGCAAGTTTGCAGCAAATTAATGATTACCCATATTTTAGTTTAGGAAGAATGTCAGCCTGACCAGGATACCCACAGGTTGTTCTTTGGTGGGCCATTGCTCCATTTTGCCTAATTATGTGTCCAGGTGAAACAGCAGAAACAGATGTTTAGCCTCCAAACATTGGAGCTTGTATGCTTATTTACATATTTACTTGCTCTCCAGAAATCTGACTGCTGCCATGTGACATGTTCTTTCTGATCCTGTCTTCCACGCACGCACTCTGTATAAGGTAGACTCCTAGCCTTGGCCAAGATCTTGGTGTGGCTTTAAAGGTTCTTCTGCCTTCAGAGTGGGGTTTTAATAAACACAGAAAGATAAAGTGTGTTGGAATTAAAGGAAGAACATTCTAATAGTTTGAATTTTGGGTTGTTTGGTCACTGAGTCCTTTGAACTTACGTATGGAAATGCATAGATAATAAGGGAACATTCACGGTCTCAGTTGCTGTGATTAAAAAACATCCTTCCTAATGTCCTTCTTCACATTGTCCTGTCTCTATACCTAGAATTGGGAACAAGCTGAAGCAACTGGCTCATCTTTCCCTCACTCACTTCTGTCATTCTACAGGTAGCTAGCAGTTCTTTATATTCATATCACTTGGAAAACACTTCCAATTTTACAGCAATAAACAATGACTTTAAAGCTTCTAGGTTCAGTCTTCTGATGTAAGGAAGAAGGATGGAGTCAGGAGCTCTAGATCACCCTGTGTTAACAGTGAACTGGAGATAGGTTTTCAAGTGAAATCGGCTTGATATGAGGTCTTAGAATCCAAGCAGTGATTTCCATACAGAATAAAGGCTTAGTGTTACAGAGATAGTTTCTACTACCTGTTGGAAATGTGGTGTCAAGGATTCAGAGAGATGTAAAGAGCTCTTTCCCCTTGACTTCCCAGTCTATCATCTTCTCACTTTTTGGTAAGTCACAGTTCTCATGTTTGATCCTTTCGTCAGTTGGTTAAAGCAATGGTGAAGAAGCAATGTCCCAATACAGTTCTCTAAAAAGGTTTTAAAAAATACTTTTCTAAGGTGACTTTCCTATTATCTTTTAATAGGAAGTGTAATCATTGACAAACCCCTAGTTTGGCCTGAGTAGAATGTGGAAGCTCTGAGGCTTGACAGAAGTTGGGAAGCATATAAAAATAAGAGCAGTTCCATTACCACGAACTTGATCTAGGCTTCTATAGGTGCTCTTTCTTTTTGGGACAAGAGATTTTGATAGTGGTTGGTAAAACAAATAATTACATGGAGTTTTTTTTATTTATTTAATTAAGAAATAATGCAACAGAAATGGAACAGAAATAACACAACATATGTGTAGTTCAGAAAAAATTGACTGATCTTTCTTATCCCAGATTGCATCTAGAGGGCAAGTCTTCCCCTAATTATTAGTACATCGTGCTCAGAGAAGTGACAGAGGTTTATCTAACTTCTAAATTTGATTGTCTGATACCTTGAAAGTGAGGCTTGACCAGACTAGTGTTTTCTCATGCTGAAGAAATAGATCCTTTGGAAAAAAAAAATTGAGAAAGTGCAGCATGAATATGCTTCTTGTATAGAAATAGGAGAAAAAAAAAGGAGTAAAATTTAGCTGTACATTGAATATTGTCTTTCGAAGTAATGCCCAGAAATACTCTTGTACATCTGAAGATGTTGAATGCATCATAAATCTCAGCTAATATTATCTAGAATTGCTCTACTTAGTTGTCTGTGACCAAAATTAGAATCCTGCTAAAGCTTCTGTTATGTAGTTTTTAGAGTTCACTGACAGCTTCTGAGTGAATTAAAAGGATGAAGAAAGGCAAAAGAAGTGAGAAATAGGAGAAACTTGAGACTTTGAGAAAAAGAACTTTGCCATCCTATTTAAAATTGGAATTTAAACATGTTAGAAAGATCTCTGAATGTCTATAGCACAGGTTGCTTTTATTCAAACTGCTCATTCTTTTTTTGCAGCTAAGCTGCCATTTTGGTTTTAGTCTCTACTCTGTTTCTTAAGCATTTGGGTATACTTAGGAAACAGAAGTACTTTCTCATGTGAACAGAAATAGGCAGTGAATAGAAAGATAGCGGAAAAAATCTTTGCATCTCTATGAACCTAATGGATTAATCAAGAGTTATACTGTGTGACATTTCACAGTTTGTACTTAAGGAAATATATGCAAATACCTCTTGTCAGCCTGTTTTGAGGGGATCTGAACATATAAACCTCCGAATGAGTCTTCTGTTCAAGTAGGTCACTTCCTTCCTTTTTGTTCTTTTTTTTCTGACATAATTCCCAAACCAACCTTAACAGATGTGTTAACTTTGAAGTGACTGGGACTGGTTACCTGCTTGCAGCTAAACTTACACTTAAATCCTTTTCAGTAATATTTTAGCAAATTCTACTTCTGGAATATTGTCTAACCACCTTTTTAAAATGCAGCAGTCTGAAAGAGGAGCACAGTGAGGGACTCAGCGTTGGGAACCTCCCTCCTTTTCCCATCAATCAAGAAGCATAGTGTCATCTTCCAGGCACAAGAGCCAGTCTGTGTACATGAAGACAGGTGGAGCAGGTGACAGTTCCATTTAAACACCACCCCTTCCAGCATGGTGTAAGCACCATGCAGTAGTGCTAGACTGTGTACAAGAATGACAGATGAGATGTGGTTTCCTGGCCATCAGCTGGAATATATAAAGCATTTAATGTTTTTTTCTTTTTCCTACTGAGCTACTCCTTTTGCTCTATCTGGTTTTTTTAAGGTCATTGTAATGTGTTGCTTACTTTCCAACCATTTTTTCCCTTTTATTCAATAAATTTTCAAATAATTCACTATTAAATAGGTGTTCAGGACTTCTAGCTCTCAAACAAAATTTTACTTTTATATCTGTGTTGGAGAGATGTCCAACTTCTCTGTGTATGGTAGGGTATTTGGCTAAATGATTGGAACACTGGGGTTCAAATCTGACGTTGGGGTATGTGCCCAGGCCTGTGTTCTGATGGCTGGTATGATGACTGCAAAAAAACCCATGAGAGATAATCTGACACTAAGATCTTGAATTTGTGCATCTTGGTGGTGATTAAACTCACTGAAATATATTTTCTATCCCTCCCAAAATATAATCCAACAAAAGTCTTCAAAGGATTAAAGTCAGTAAGTTTTTATAGAGGATTATTTGTACGAGGCGTTTGTTGGAAGTACTGTGTCTGTGAATTTGTTTGAGATGCTGTTACATTATGTGTGTGTCTTTTATGGAATCTTTTTTCCTTCCTCAGAAGTGAGAGGACACTGTTGCATGGCTTTGCTCTGCTGTTAGCACAGTAGATTCAAGTAAAAAAGTTTGGCGAAAGCAAGAATGTCTGGGATGCAGTTGCAGTGATACTTCCATGCTTCAAATTTATGGTGGAGTCTTGCAGCTCTGCTGCATTAAGCAGATTTGTGCTGCGCTGTAAACATCTCATTTTGTCAGTCTTTGCATTGTTTTTCTATATCTCATACAGAAAAATCTGTATCCACATGTTCTTGGAAAGCCCTATAACTGAAGAACAAGGCTGGTAGAATTACTATACTGATTTATTCATTTTACTAAGTCTTGAACTGAAGATTGTCTTCCTGATAATTTAAAATGAGAGATCTGATGTGTGCACATACAGCACTGTGTAAGTGTTCGTTCTCTCAAAAATGTACCTGTTCAGGTTCAGGGTATCTCTCTGGAACAAGAACTGCCTGCAGAGTGATGGACTTTATTTAAAGAATTAGGAAAACTGATGAACAGTGTAAGTCTTTGGTAAAAATCCTTTAGGGGAAAGGTTCTATAATAGCCTGTTGGTATTTAGCATGGATGAGAATCTTTTTCTGTTCATGTTTAAGTTTCTGGTTGGCACAGGAGACCAGGAAATTACAGGGTTTCTTAGTGTCCTCTGTTTTAACTTGTTTGACATGCTACCAATTCACTAAGCACAGGAAAGTCACAGTTTTGAGCACATGTGAAATTTATGTAACTGCATAGTGAGTTTCAAGTACTTAAGAGTGTATATAAAAAATTATCATGAGACTATTTAATTCTCTACCCTTTCAGCCATAATTTAATCCTATGCTAAGCCAATGTAATGCATGCCTGATTGAATCTTTATCCTTCATAGCCCTTGATGTCCATTGTTCTGGACAGAGGCATGGTAATTAATTTGTGAATAGAATTTTTCAATGCAGAGACTTGGCTTCTCTTTTGAACTACTGGCAGGAGCTCATTCAAAGCAGTCTCTCTGGTATTAAAAAACAAGTGTTGATTCCTTCTGTGTGAAAGTTGGCTTGTCTGGATCTGAAAACTTACGCTGAGAAGTGATGTGGTATTTAAATCCTGACACTGTTTGGAAAAACAGAATCTCTGCCAGATTTTCTGCAGCTGAGAAAGATTCTTTCCTGTTTCAAATGCTTCAGTCGTTGAACACAAATTCCTTCTTACAGGATCAAATGTGATTGCTATAACTATGGCAAGTTACTGTAGAGGAGTAGTCGGTGCCATCTGTAAGCTTGATTTATGGAAAGGATATAATGAAAATAAAAAGCTCCCTTTCCAAGCAGTATGGTGTTAGTACTGCTGAGGTTTCTTCCAAACTGAGTATTCCAAAGGAAGTTTTGATATGAAGATCTGTTGTTCCTAATGGATCTCTCAATGTGCAGACTAATGCCAGTAGGTTGGACCAGCAATCCAGTAAGTGCTTACCAGGCTGGTGGGCTTGTGTCTTTTTTAGTGTGCCAGTGGATCTGTCCAGGGACAGATGTTCAGGAGTCTACCTGCATGTGGTTTACTTCATTAGATCTATTTCTTCAAGCTATTTTTCCCTCCTGACTGGACCAAAAAGCAAGCTAAAGTCCAGCATGTGTCCTTGGAGTCCTGCAGTCCTTACAACTTTGCACACGTGTAGCTGTCTCTTGGGATGCATGTAGCTGAAGTATCAGGATCTGTTGACTTAGGGAAGTGCAAGCCTGGGCTGCTTAAAAGTATCAGCTGCTTTTTGAGCAGAGACAGTCAACCAGATTCTGTCCTGAGTCTGGGACTTTTCCTGGACAATGACAAGTGAAATGTGTGCAGGTCTTCTGGGGGCCATGTTAACAGACAAGGTTTCTGAGAAGTTGAAACAGAATCAAAATTGCATTTGGGTGTTGGGCATGTCTTCAAGAAAAGTGTAGTGAAAAGTGAAAGAAATGGATCTGTTTATTTGAAAAATAACTAAACAGGTTGATTTCCCTTCTGCAAATAGGAATTTATACTTATGAAAATGCATTCCTAGACTATGTTTTGTTTCAGACCTTTCAAAATCCTGAGGAAGAATGGGGCCATTTAACTTCAGTGTCAAGTTTGTATGAGACAGTGACTACTCCATCTATTTCTTAATACCTTGTGTAACCTGTCTGCTGAGATAGGATTTGGGTTTTTTTAATGACATTTTAAGTACTGGCAACAATGTGGTTTTGACCTTGTAACACCCAGGAAGTTATGGAAAAAGACATCATTGCCCTTTCAAGTTTTCTTGGCAGCTTGAAGGTAATTTCATGTTAAATTATTCCACAATCTTAGAACTAGTTGTGTCCAAAGAATCAATTTTTCCATAGGAGATTACACTGCTCTGTTTTTATATGTTCTCAGGCCCAATATTCTTCAGGAAAAGAGGAATTTAATGGGGAGTAAAATAAGCAGAAACAACCATGGATGAGACTGACTGCTCTGAGAACTCCTTTGGTGTGATGAGACAGTCCTCTCAACTGGCACGCTGAAGGTGGTTGGCAAAGCAATTACTCTCTTCCAGGTCAGGACCTGGACTTCATAAAACCTTCTTGTGGAAAAGTTGAAACACAGAACTATTATTTATCTATTGCAGTGGAATTCCAAGGCTGGGAACAGAGACTCGTGGTCCCTAACCTGCTATTTCTGATTGTACATGGGAGGACTTCAATAGGCTATTTTGGGAATCCTCTCCAGTTCTTTTCTGTGGATGGCATTAGAAGTGGTTCTGGATACTGATAGCCAGGTAACTGGGCCTCAAAATTTGTGCAAATCTGAGAGGTTTTGTAGTCAAAATCCAACAAGGTTCTTGCTTGTACTAGTATCTTTCTCTCTTCTCCCACACTGTTTCTCTTGAGACCCCTAAGCAGTGTGGGAAACAACAGAACAAAGGACTTGAGTGGAAACTAAGATAATGTGGCTTTTATTTTTTCAGCATAAATAGATTTGAAGAGAGTTAGTGTATAAGGATATTATTGAACTGCTTTTAAGAAGCAGCAATTGCAGTTTGAAGTTGAGAAAGACATTATCTTACAACTTTTTTATTTTTTCCTCCTTCTGTAGACTTTCTTATGGCTCAGATGCAGTCAAAAAGCCAAGTTCCGTCATGATCTTATTTTTACAAGCAAAGCCATTATAAAAGAGATGATGTCATATCAGTAAAAGTTGTAGTTTCGAACACTACTGCTTTCAGATTTACAGCAATTTGCCTGTCTCAGAAAATGATGAAAAGCCTCGACAGACATTATTCTTCACTGAGTTTTGCAGTGATGTGAACTGTTCGAGAAGAAAAGTTTGGCTGTCTTTGCATCAATTCGTGCTTCTTTTAAAAAAAACCCCAAAACCAACCAACCAACCAAAAAAAAACCCAAAAAAACCCCAAACAAACAAACAAACAAAAAAAAACACAAACAAAAAAAAACCACCCCAAAACATTTGAATTGAAAAATGTGCAAAATTTACTTAAAAGTTCTTTGGTTTTGCCTCAGTTGGAGTGATGGGGTACGTGACTGAGAATTCAGAGGTTCTTAGCAAAACTTAGTGAAACACCCAGTGTGGTATTCTGAGTAATTGGAGTAGAAAATTTCAGATGTGTCAGTATGCATCACATACAGTTTTGAAGATACCCTTTGCTGTTTCACTGCCTGTGCCCACCTTATGCAACACAGAACACTGTCATTCAGGGTTTACAGCAGTAACCTGGAAATTGACTTTAAAGTGAAAGTGGCAAGCATTCAAAGAGAGCATTCAAAGTGGCAGTTTCCTTAAAAACATGAAGTTCTTAATCCAAGCTGCCCCAAGACCACTAGAAATAATTTTTTCCTGATGTTATTGTGCCTAGATATTCTTAAATTGAAATTAGATTTCCTACTTTCCATTAAACATTTGCAATCATAAATAAATCCTGATAAGATAATATGGGGAAGTAGTCCAGGAGGTAAAACACATGACTAAGGGCAGTGTGACTGGTTCCATAAAGTTTTTCAGTTCCCTTCAAAATACAAGTGTCAAGCGGATCTTTTTATTCCTTTTCCAGGGTTCTTGGACATACCCTTCAAAGGACTAAAGGAACATATCTGTTGAGGGTAATGAATAGGCAATTGTGTAAATCTTGGCTGCATTGAACTGAAAGAAAGGTCTAGAATAGTCTCTTCACTAGGGAAGTGACAGAGGTGTATTTGGAGCATTCCTGAGCATTGCCATCTCTTTATTAAAGCACAAAGGTTTTATGTGGTATTTTTCACTATTTAGAAACACAGGCAGTGTTATTTGGCAAACGAATTTGGAAAAGCCATTTTCTATCCTCCACCTCACTACTAACATTTCAACTGTGTTTTGGAAATTTTCTCTGTGGATAAAGCTTTAGCTGTGTCCTTAAAATAAGCAAGAAACTGTGTCATATGACAACAGTACTGAAGTAAACATTTTTTTATTTTCCTGTTGCAAGTCATCCTGAACTAGAACATCATTTATTTAGTGAATTGCTTTTACTGCTTCCTAATAAGTTCGTTTGGGCAGAAATGGGGGGTGTGTGCATGAGAGAGATTAGTTTAGTGGGAGTGGGAGTGTTAGAGTTTAGGGATGAACTTCAAGTGAAATTTTTGGAAAATGTACTAGGTGATCATGTAAAATTGAAACCTGAGGTTCTGGGACAGAGATAATTTCATTTAAATGTTATAAATTTTGCAGATCCACTCCTGTCCTAAATTTTTTGCCTTCAGGCTGGGATGCAGTAGAAAATTGAGTGAAATTAAGTAGACTCTGAATTAACTGAACACTTCCCTGTGGAAGTGTTTCATGGTGGGTCTTTTTGTTTCTATAGCAAAATGGGCTAGATATAGTAATAGTGTAATTGAATATATTTTTCCTTTTTTATTAAAGAATACGTTGACATAGTCTAAATATTTTCTAAAGTGCTTTAACTTACTTTGTGCTCCAAAAAGCTGTCTTACATTTCTGTTTTCTGCATATAATATTATTGAGAGATTTTCAAATACTTGTGTGGCATCTTTAGTGGAACCTCAAAAATATTTTTAGGCCTGCATTGGTACAGCTGTAATTTAAATACTCCAGTGTTTTAGCTTGGAAGGGATAATTCAATAAATACTTCAAGGTAGCAGAGGCCTGAAACAGTGCATGCATGAAATGTTAACATATGGGTGTGGTTATTTAAAGGGCAGAGGTGTAGTTTTTTAAGTGGCTGCATCATAATGGAGCAATCAGATTTTAAAAGTGCTATGTTTGGATGCTTTCATTTACAAAAGCATTCTTCTGCTGTTATAAAATAACTCTGAGAATGTGTTATGATACAGCCTTATTTCACTTGATATCAAAACTCTTCATCATAACATTCTTAATTGTTAGAATTCCTCAGTGTCTCCTACACTTGAAGCTGTAAAAGGAAGTAGTGTTAAAAGCAACAGTAGTATCTGGATGATATGTGGTTTCTGGTGGATTTCCTTGTCTAAACATTTTCACTAAAGCAAAAGAGGACCAAAATGAAGTGCCAAAAACTAATTTGAAACCTAGAGTAGTAGCAGTGGACAAAATATACGTGTAGTGTTTTCACTAAAAAAAGAGGACATTTAATTCAGTTACAGATTTAAATTTTGGAGGAGAGTGAGGTTTAAAGTGATCCTTTGTACTGTTTTGTGACAGACCAGTAGATTGAGCTGACAGTATGATGTAACTGTAAGAAGGTCAAAATAGATCTCATTATCTCTCCGTATCAGTAGAGAGGGAAGTATTAATGGTGTCGTGCAAGGCACTCACGAGACTGTCATCTGATATATTTTCCACAGTTCTGACTGTCTGTATTGAAAAAAGGTGCAGGCTGGAAGAGGTACAGGGAAGTTATGCCAAACTTGCTTCTTTCCCAGTCAATATAGGAGAGGAGAAGCCTTCTGAAGGGCAGAAAATTGCCATCTTTATGTTAGAATAATGAAAAATGAGACATTGTTTGCTAGATGTAAAAAAAATTGGGTTAAGAACAGGGACCAGAAAGAATTTTTTAAGCTAGATTTCCTATTAACTAAGATTAAGGAAATGCCCAGGTATCTGAAGTGTGGATTGTTCTTAATGATATCCTCCTGATATTCTGTTGGGTGATCAGATGCCTTCAGATACAAGGATGCAGACACCCCTGAGATGCAGACTGCAGTGGAACCAACATCATCTCTGGTAGTCAGATTCATCATGGGTCTCTGGAGGTGCAGTGTTGTTACTTTCCTACACAGTGGAATATCTAATTTTGTTTATTAAGAGTACCATGTCTTTTTTGCAGATGTGCACAAACCACGCTACAGAACAGCTCTGTAACTATTGTTCTGAACCATGACATTTACCCTGACAGTAGAGTACGTTGCAGTCCTTGTGAATTTTAGCTTTCTTCTTTGAGAAAATCCCTATCCCGTGTTTCTAGATGAAAGTGCAAATGGTTGAAAAAAGATGTTGATGGCTGAGCTTGGACCAATTGCTGCTGGGGTGCCTGGTCTCAGAAGTGGGGCACAACATGCAGCTTGCCTTAGCCACTATGACAATGTTAATTGGAGCCCAGCAACAAGATGCAAGCATGTAACACTTGGAGTGGAAGTCTGTTTTCCCTTTGGAAGGATGTTCATTATTTTCTCTTCAGGTCTGGTTTTTTTACTTGTGCGAAGAAGGGATTTAATTGAGGAAGAAATCTTAATTGATTTCCAGCTGCCCTTAGGCTGAATTTGTGAATGGGATAAAACTATAGATGGTTCTGCATGGCTTCCCCTCAAGTGTTTCACCAAGAAAAGTGGTGCAGTAAACCAATTCTTATATTTGTTTGGGTTGGTTTGTTTGTTACACACAACTTGTTCCCGTGGTATATAACTGTGATCTTTACTTATGTTAGGATTTTTTCAGTCCTGCTTTCTTCAGGCTCTTTTGTACTGCAACAGATAAATAATATTGAGTCCTGTGGCAGGAATGCAGATACAAAGCTTAGATTCATTTGGAAGAGTGCACATTACAGAAAGCAATGCTTCAAAAGCTGTACTTAGGTTGTTGCATCTCTTTTGCTGGCATTTTAAACTTCATAAAAACTGGCATTAATTACCAGAGGTACTGCAGAGAATGCAAGTTTCTTCATCCAGCTGCTGTTTGCAAAATACCAGGGAAAATGATGGATGTGTGCAAATAAGCTCAGCCTGTTGTGTAAGTTGAGTGGAGTTCAGGATACATTCTGAAACTTTGTTGAATGTCTGCTATAACATTTGAGTTCAAAGTACTATCTTAGACTGCCTATCCACTGAATGTTTGCCTTCGTTTAAAAATCTATTTTAATATATTCTCCAATACCTGAACTACTAAAGTAGTTGAAGAACTAAGAGTAGTACAGTCTTTCTTCACCAAAATTGAAATTTCTCCTGAGGCATGTCCTAGTATTCATTTAAAGTACAGTAGTCTTTACGTGACATCAAGATATACTTTCCTAACATCTGTAGCTAAAAAGCAAGAACAGACAAAAAAAATTAAAAGTTCAGCCTTTTAAAGAACTTCTGGTTGACTTGCTTGTACATGCTCTGGTTTGTGCTGTGTGGTGCTTGAAGATTTTTTTCTGTGTAGTTGTCTGGTGTATGCATGTATGTCCTTCCTCAGTTAATCATTCCTGTGCCTGAAGCTCGCATCATTCTTCCTTTAAGGAAAAAAGGTCAGAAAACTTGGTAATACCTAAGACCTATATAGACTTATCTTCAAAGCATCAAGCTTAGTTATTGAGCATCAAAGTTAAGTTAATTGCCTTTTTACTTTATGAAATATTTTTCTTTGCAATCTTTTAAGAAAGAGAAGTCTGACATAATTGCCTTAATACCAGATTTTAGTGTATCTGTTCTCAATATCTTATTGGTGGTCATGATACATGTTTTTAAATAAGACTTAACCTTTTAATTCTGCTGGTTTTGGAGTTTTGGTGTTTTGTTCCCTTTTTATCTTTGCTGAGATAATTTTTAGATAGTGCGCTTTTTTTCCCAAAAGATGCAGCTGTGAGGTCCATCTGTTCATCAGAAAACTTGTGCTTCATCTTTTTTTAGACAAACTTCACAGCCTGAAAGAAGTATGTCTGCAGTGTTTGAGCTTGGAAAGGGTTGTTGGCTCTTTCCTATAGCTTTTGTGACCTTAACAGTCATGAAAAATGGGCAAGTAAGATATAGTTGAGCCAGGTTTGATAAGGGTAGGGACTGCTTGAGCTTCTATTTATAGGTGTGCTAAAATAGCTCCATCTTAGCCTGCCAGTAGACGTCCAGAAAATGAAGTAAAAAAAATTAATAAACTTTTCAAAGTATTTATGTTACTTCTTTTCAACGTGCAGAAATTCAATGGGCAGAATTTGAATATCCAGAGGAACATTCATTCTTATCAATTAGACTTCTCTTTCTTCCTTTAAAAATTCATTGCCATATGTGATTCTGCAGTCATTAAAGTGTTCATGCTGCAGACGACAGCTTTCTTCATTAAGCAATCTTACTGTCTTTTTAAAGGAGATCTGCTGTGTTTACTGCCTGAGGAAGGGGTCCTGTTTAGAAGAGGTGCCTGAGTGATGTTACAATGGAATGCTGCTCAGGAATGTCTGAGTTAAGGTGGCTGTCCAGGGCTGTAGCTGCACTGGCCCAGCACTCCCTGCTTGGCAGTGTCTATCAAATAGGAGGTGCAAAGTGTTTGGGTGGGTGTTAAAAGGCCCGAGTGTCATTGCACCCTGCTACAGTCAGCAGCGTGTGTGGAACAGGTGACTGATTTGTAGAGGAGCAGGGGGCTGAACTGCAGAGCTCCATTGCTCGTGTAACGCTTGCTGCTCTGGAGCTGGTGCTGAGAGTAATCCTGCTCAGTGCATGCAGCTGCTGGCTCTGAAAACACAAACATAATGTTGTATGTGCTCACTGCATAATGCCTTCCCAGAGACTTTTATCTTAAAATATGGCTTCTGAAACTTACTCTAGCAGTAGTAAGACAGCTGTGTCAACCTTTCATATGTTTTTGGTCAATAGCCTGTTTGTGAATGAACTTGTCAAATATAGTCAGAATGTTAATTTGTTCATAGGTACTCCTTTTCTCTGTTCTAGACTGCCAAAACTGCTGTAAGTTGTGACTGGGACAGAGAAGTGGCCAACACAAAATAACTTTTTTTTTTCCTTTGCCTTATATTTAAGCATAATGGTCATTATTTAAGAAACATGAATGCAAATGGAAAAAAATTAGAGTTGTCATTGGTTGAGGGCTGGCAAAGTTACAAATTAATCTTCTTTGTCTGAGCTTATTATGTGTCTTGTGAAATTTTTCAGTATATCCCTCTTGAAAAGGTTTTAAATCACACAAGAAACTATTTCTGAAATTTATGTATGTGACAAGATTTTAATCTAACTTTCTAGACTTTGTGTGGAGCACCTACCTCGCCAGTAGTCCTTGAGGTATTTATTATAACTTCCTATCCAGATGAGTAGGCCATGTGGAAATAAATATGCATATTTATTTAAATATATTATACATAATTTTCTTTTCATTCCTGTTATTTTTTAAGCTTGGAGACTAATAAAATGAAACGAAGCTAAGAAAATCTGTGCAAGGTATTCACTCTGAAAAGCTTTAATTTTCCCCAGTGAGTGACACATTTGTCTTCTGTCTGCAAATCTGGAAAATTTATTTAAATGTATGCTTCCTCTTTCCTCTGCATAGAATTAATGTAGACAAGAATTAGGCACTGAAAGAAAGAATAAAATCAAATTTGGTGGTAGAGTCACAGTTGAGAGCTTGGTGAAAACCTGTCTTTTTCTTACAACTACAAGAAGAAAAGAGTTATCAGGGTATCTTTTACTTCTATTTGATCTGAATTTACTATTGTAAGGTACAGTGTGTAGATTAAACCTTTGAAGCATCCTTTGGTTGTCTGAAGAACTCTGTGGGAATTAGGAAGACTTAACTCTGGTTAGTAAATTTTACATTAGAAAGTGGGATTTCTGTATTCCCACACCTCAGGATGCGTGCTGTTTGCCACGGAGATCAATTTACATATATTTCCACCTTTTCCCTTTTTGAAATGGGGTTCAAATGACAAACTAGTTTCCCTGAATGTGGGGTCATATGTGTAGTAGGATTAAATTGTTCAGTTCATGTACACAGCAGACCAGTATGTTCCTGCTGAGTCTTGCTTGAGGCTTTAAACTTGCTGCAGTTATGAAGATGTTCTTTGAAAATTGACTGTGGAAATTAATTCTATGTGTATTCCCTGTCACAAAAGCTGGGGGCTGGAGTGAAGAGGGGCCCGGTGAAGTCTTGTTTTCTCTTAGGAGTCCCAGCTCAGACTCAGTTCTGTTGTCACTTTTTCCTGCGAATCTCTTTATTTCAACACCTTGCCTCAACTGAGTCGGTTTCTGCTGCCCAGTTCCTCCCGGTGTGTCTGAAGGCTGTTGTCTGTGTGTGTTTCTTGTAAGATATGTGTGTTCCTAGGTGGTTTGTTAACCGTTGTAGTCAGCCATGCCTATCTCATGGTGTCCTCACAAAAGCAAATCCTTATGTCTTGTGATGAGAGTTTAAAGTTTTCCCCAGATGGGTCTTCGAATATAGAAACAGGGTTGCCTTCAGAGAGAGAGGGAGGTGAATGGTAGAGCTCTCAAAGTCAGTATGTTCTTACTATTTTCCTGTAAAAGATGGGACAAGAGAGGGAAGAGAGACCCAATTAGTTTTCCACTGAAGGAAAAGCACACATTTCCTTTTTATTGTACACCAAAGTACTCAACAATAAGAAGCACTTCTGAAAACCTGGTTTATGCAGTTTGTTCATGTAGTCCTTAGTTCTTCAGTTTGCCTGACTGAAATGTAAGTTCTTCAGGGCTTTCTACCCCCCAGTGAGTAACTTCTATCAACATTTCAAGGGCAGCTTCACCACAGAAGAGATGTGTGGCTCAAAAGGCAATTTTTGATGGGATATTTAGATTTGGTAGTCTAAAAACTCCTCAGTTCCATCTGTTTCTTGCTTGCTAGGACCTGATCGTCTAAGTAAAACTTTCCTACATAGGTACTTTCATCTTCAGCTTTCATTCCTGCTGCTCAGGAATAAGATAAGATACTTTTCTGAAAGTGCTAAGGTGGCTTTACCCCTGGAAAGGAAAATGTGAAATTGTTTAAAAGAGTGCTACTTGAAATTCCATGTGTATCTACATTATTCTGAAAGATCATTATAATTAAGCCTGGAAACAAGGTATCTCCTGTTGTTTGTTGCCTAATAGAATATTTCTTCCCCTAGAAATGAATTTTAAAAGCCTGTTGAATACATACAGAAGAAGAGATTCTATAATACATTTCCCAAAGCATCTTCCCTTCTTACCACCTCTGCCCTTAAATAGTCTTTTGATAAATCAAATTGTTTGAAAGTACATGTATGAATATCTAAGGCATATATAGTCAGTATATTGCTTAGACTTTCAAAGCTGTTTTCAGATGTGAGCAAATATCAGCATTTCACATTAAATAGGAACTATATTTGAAAGTGGCCCATGACTTGTATAATGCATGTAAGACACTGAGATTAAAATGCTTTGTCTAGTCCATCAAAAAAAGTACCCATGTGTTGTCCTGTTTTTTGCTAAGCCTTTTGTTTTAACCTTGGAGTCAAAGAATTTTCACACAGTTTCATGAAAATAATGGCCAATGTTTATTTAACTGTCTTTTCTGTTTTTCATTCCTTTTGTGATAAAAGAAAGTTTGATGAGCATCCTTTTTCTCCAGTGGGATTGGAGAGGAAGTGACATGTCCTCCAGTCCCTTGTGGAGTTGAGAATTCTATAAAGTATGATAAATGTAAATAAAGTTTCCCTTTTCTCTCCTTTCTGCTGAACCTAGCAGGTGTGAGTGTGTCCTTTATTGTGCTTTCACCAGCACACCCATGTATTTGTGGTCTATTCTTTTTAAATAAACCAGCAGACATAATTCCTGTTGAAAGATGCTCTTGATGATTTTTTAGTAAATAACATTTGATCATGCTCTGAATTTTTTGCCAAGTGAGTGTAAGGCAGTGAAACATGGTGAAGCATATAAAAGTTCCTCTGCCTACCATGTGCTAGGTAACAGGTGCAAAGACTGTTAAGTTTAAGCTTTTTCTCGTGCTAAAATTTATTACTTAACACTGTAACTGGTTAAAATAAAGGGATACTTAAAGGTATTGGTATTTATTCAACTACTTAGAAAGATCTTCCCTTTAAGATGGGGAACTATCTTAATATAGAGGCAGTATAGAGTCTCATAGTGTGTTCAAACATGAGCAATACAGGATGAGTAAAGGTGCCTTATCCTGCCTTTTTGGTTTGCTTTCTAATATTGAGGCAACACTATTTATAGCTAAGAAAACTCTTACCATGATGGCTGTGCCATGAGAGAAGGCAACCAACACACAGCAAGAGGAAGCTATTTCTTGGAACAGCTGGTTTTGGTTTTAATGACCTAGGATGCAAGTCTGCCTTTGTGAATTTTTTGCACTCTCCATGTTGATAAAGCTGGTTGCTGTTTTCTAAGAATGCTGAAATATTCCTAAGTAGTTCTGACGCTAGAAGTTTGTGAAACCTTTTTTAAATAAAATATTAATTTGAAAATTAATACTGTGTACTTGCACAAAGTTTGAAAGACATTCTTCTGAAGCTTAACATTGCCATTAACAGTTTGTTGTTGATAGTAAAGTTTTTATGTAGGGACTATATTTTTTAATTTGATCTAAGGCAGAATTTTGAAAGGCTTAAGTAAGAAACAGGATATTATAATGGAGAGAATATCAAGAATGTCTTTATTATAGATGTTTTTGTCATCATCAAATGCTGGAATTGCAGATGGTAGTTGAGATGCATACTTTGACCTGAAGGAAGCTTTACATTTTCTCTGATTATTTAGAGGAGCAAAAGTGCTCACCTGAAATCCCTTAAAAAGAATTTACATAACTGTTAAAAATGTAAAGAAAGCTTATTATTCTAACACTTGAATTACGATGCAGCACCTATGATGTAAATTGGCCAGAAACATCTGTCTGCTTCTGCAGATATTATAGCTTGCATAACTACATTAAAAGTCACAAGTCTGAAACTGGGAATTGAGAAAATGTGAAAGAAGGCAATTGCATCTGTAGCTGAACTAGTCAGGATGTAGGACATGCCTAGTCTGGGGAAGTTGTGGACTGTTTACATGGTAATTTTGTGACTTTACATAATTTGTGATTGCTGGCAGCACTTTTGTCTGTTACAAAGTAACAAAGTAGAAATAATACTGCTTCAAAATCTGAAAGCATAAAGTGTCATTTTCCCTCCTACTCATGGTTTCACAGAAAATTCACTTTTTTTGAAAAAAAAGTGTGGTTAAAACATTTTAAATAATGCAGGGCTTTTCACATGCACTGCTGTAGTTAAAATGTGGTACATGAGTTGATTTGCTTGTTGAAAAGTCAGTTCCACGTAGAAAATGGCCAGAAAATTTTTTCTTGGAATGGAATTTTCTAGGAAGAATTGAAATCAGAAAGTAGGTGTTGAGAAATGCAGTTTGTTCTGTTACTGTGCAGTGTTTCATAATAGCTTTCATTATAAAGCAGTGAGGAAAGTTAAGGGTAAATTCCTGTGTGGGAGAAGGGGCATATAGGCTTTTCTAATTCTCTTGATATATACCACTCTGCAACATGCAGAGCGTTACAAAACACTGTGGTTATTCCAAGGCTTTTCAACTTGTTGGGGATCGCAACAGGAGATTTTGTTAGTACACCTGTGCGTGTGTCTCTTTGAGCATGCATATATAACTTGGCAGGAGTTTAAAATAATACAGTTAAGAACAGGAACAAATTCTCTTCACTCACCTCGATGACTTCATGGGACCAGACACTGGGATGGTGGCATTTTCTGACATTTTCTTGGGCAGCATTGTTCCCTCTCTGCCAAGGTCAGTTCTCTCAGCAAGTCTGAGAGTACTGGGCGGGCACGATGCATTTCTCCTTGTAGGACGTACTTCTCACTGCAGTGTTACGGAACCAGGTCGGTCTTAGCATCTGCACCATGTGCACTTAGTGCCAGAGTGCAGTGGGTCCGGGCTGGCTGTAAAGGACTTTCAGCTGGGGGTGGACACAAGTGTCCCCACGGTAAGAGCTGCCTTGGAAGCAAATTTTTGGTTTAAAAGAGTTGGTTTGGAATTATGTGTTCATTTTAAAAACAGTTAATCTGCCTCTACAAGCATTGTAAAACTTGTGGGTTGCTGTATGTATGAGGGCTGGAAACATCTCCTGAAAAAGATGAAATGAAAAGAGTACTGAATGAGTTGCTTTTATTGTATTTGGAAGGTTATGCATACCTTATACATAGTTAATACTTGTTTGTTTTTTCAGTCCTTAGCAGCAAATCTTGAAAGGAATGTGCTGGGCCTGGATTTAATTGGATACAACCTTTATTCCATTTTTCAGACACGCACACAAAAAAAATCTTATTTTTCTGTTCCGCCCCCCATCTCTCTAAGATGTATTTGACTGCTTAACATCTCTAAAGTTAATATTGTGGTTTCTCCCAAAGCTTTTGCTCCTTATGGAAGCCTGTTTTGGTCAGTACTTACTTTTTGTTTTTGTTTTGTCAGCAGCCATGCAGCAGGTCTTAGACAACCTTACTGATCTGCCGACATCGACAGGCGCTGAAGAAATAGACCTGATTTTTCTTAAAGGAATTATGGAAAACCCTATCGTAAGATCACTTGCTAAGGTATTTAAATTTGATGCTTTGAGTAGAATCTGGAAATGCTTTAACTCTTACATTATTGTGTGGACATTGAGTATGGATTGAGGTATCAACAACATGTTATTGGTACATCTTATTAAAAGACTTGAAGGCCAGCTTGAAGGTGAAGTTTTGGTAGAGTGTAATTTCTGTGCACACTGGTTAATTGTTATATAGAAGAATCTAGAGGAAGAAGAAAAATTCAGAGACTACAGAAATAATGTGGTTACATTATTTATGAAGAAAAAATCAAAATACTTGAAATTAGAAGCAGTTGATTTTAATGTAGTCTTGTAACCACTGTTGTGTGCAAAAGCCATATGCCTTCTGACTTTCAGCGTTTTTGCCAGAGATAAAAAGTGAGAGCAGTAACCTTCATTATTCCATGGTATAAACAAGTTTTCTTTTCGTCTTGAGCTCAAAACTTCTTTCTGACATGCCCAGGAAAATATTCTCTCCATGCCCTTTCCTGGATCTCAGAGTAATGCCATTACCTTTGATTGTCAGCTCTCTAAAACATGGATTATCTTAAGTTTTTGTTCTTGGTTACGAAAATCTTTTATGTATAGGTGGTAGCAATCAATTATAAATATGTAAGGTGATATTTGCAAAAAAATCTTTGGACTCTGTAAATAAAATGTTGCTGGTCTTACCAGTAGGAAATGCAGTCAAATATTGTACATCATTTATATTCGTTCTTAATCTTACTTCATAAAAATAAGCTCTTTTCTTGAGGAAAATGCAGTTAAATACAGCTGTCTCTTTAATGGGAATAGACATCTGAAAGCAGTGCCCTCTGGGCAAGTGTGAAATCCTCTGTAAAGCTAAAGGATTGTTGTCCAGGGATTTTGTTCAGTATAAAAATCTGGAAAGGAAAACTTCTCATGAGAATTTATATAAGAATTCACTTGTGTTGAGCTGTTCAAAAAATTGGTTTTAAGTTGAAGACATGGCATAGTAATAAACTTAGAAGTAATGGGAGTGTCTCATCTGCTGGTGAGATGACTGCAGAGGGAAAGATTTGTGTACTAGATTTACTAGAGTAAGAAAAGCATTTTTTTACTGAAGATGGAAACAACGTTAAGTATCTGCTGCATAGGCCATCTTTAATATTTATCATGAAGAAAATGTTCATCGCAAAGCCTTTTTTTATCACAAATTTGTGTTTTAATGGCCAATTACAATTAGGTGGAATTTAATGACTAGCAGATGTAAAAAAAAGCGCTTGTAATGGAAACAGATTCTTAACTGTACACATGCTTTATCTACAATGCTTAAAGCTTTTAATTGTGTTCATGTGGGGTGACTGCACTCGAATTTTCTTTGTAATTATTTTGGAAAAATCCTCAGTCTTAACCAGCAGTGCTAAATAAGGATAAGATCAAAACACATTTGGGGAAGTGTATGTAGTTCACATATATATTTATTTGTCCCTAAAAGTGCATAAACTTGCTTTTCTATTAGAAAAGCTGGTTTTACCAGAATTAGAAGTTCTCTGAGATGGTTACATTACTTAAGCAGAATCATTTCAAAGCAGGCCAGAAATGCAAAAGCTTTTTCATTTTCCTTTATTAGCCACTTATTAAGACTAATCATTATGTAAACTATGCCAAAAAGAACAAACACAAACTTAGGGAAATGTGCTGGAAGCCATACAAACTTATTTTCTCCTTTTGGTCCTTAAATAAATGAAGGCAAACAATAAGCAAAGTAGTTGTGCAGTGCAAAATTTGGCTGATCTTTTAAAACTGGGTTACATTCATTTCACACTTTTCCTGTATAGCATACAGGCAACAAGGTAGAAATTACAGATTTATTTGGAATAGGGTTCTTTTCACTGAACCTTTCCACTTTTCAGTAGGTGGTAGAGGAAAGGAGAACTAACTGTTATCATGGTAAAATGTTTTTTCCTGTCACTGATGTTTATAGAATCGTAGGGTAGTTTTGGTTGGAACGAGCCTTTAAAGGTCACCTTGTCTAACCCCCTTGCAATGAGCAGGGACATCTTCAACGAGATCAGGTTGCTCAGGGCCCCGTCCAGCCTGACTTCAGTTGTTTCCAGGGATGGAGTGTCTACAACATTTCTGGGCAACCTATTGCAGTTGAAAATACACCACACCCCTCCTAAAACCTTTCTTCCTTGTATCTAGTCTCAATCTACCCTCTTTTAGTTTAAAATCATTATGCCCTGTCCTACTGCTAAAAGCCCTGCCAATAAGTTTGTTCCCATCTTTCTTGTAAGCCCCCTTTAAGTGTTGAAAGATTACTGTAAGGTCTTCCCAGAGTCTTCTCTTTTCCAGACTTAACAACCCCAACTCCATATCTTTCCTATGCTGATGTTTATGTTCAATCCTAACTAGTCTTTAGAATTATTATGTTTTTTGGAAAATAGTTGTTCAACTTGGAACATGCATGAATTCTCCTCAGTTTTGCTACTGAACTATGGTATCAAAATTCTCTTCTTCTGGATTGTTAANCACTTCTATCAATTACACACTAACAATCTCAGTGTTATTACATAAATTTGGAAGCCTTTTCCAGGGCCTCAGGTCAAATGCAGTGTATTTTTGTGGATCTGTACTTGTCAGATCTGAGAGATTAAAACTCTCAGAATCCAGGGTTCCAACAGTTAACTATTCTTTCAGACCTCAGAACTTTATCTTCTTTCTGCTGTCACGCTATTGCTTTTAGCATTGTAGCACAGCCTACACCAGACCAGGTGAATGCCCAGCCCAGGCCAAGGAAACATCTTGGGAGTAATCTGTGAGCATTTAGTCCAGTATTTAAGATGTCAGATTGTTGGAGGTAAAAGTCTTACTATTTGAACATTTGGCAGGTATGATAAGTACTGAATGCACAGAAGGGCTCAATTCAGTATCAATGTTTCTGAAATGCTGAAGTGAAATTAAAAAAAAATTGCAATATCAAGGTTAGGTATTCTTATTTGTTTGTTTTTAACTTATTCATACCATTCCATATCCTTCTACTCCTCAACATATTACAGGATCAGAGATTGTTCACTGATAAAACTTTCTGTTCCCCAGTATATACATGGCCTTGATTTTGGAGTGAAGGGTGGGGATATTTGTATGTAGATTATATCACTTAGTGTTAGTGGTGGTATTTTAAAAACAACAAATGAGAAAAAAGGTAACCCATGTTCTCTACTCTTACAAAGGTTTTGCAGTTGGATTATGTTTAAAAGTCCTTAGATTTGTGTTTTTACTTGCTGTAGAAGAAGTAAATTTTAAAAGAAGGATATTGTTTACTGTATGTATTATGTACAAAATAGCATTCCCTTATTAAGGAGAATGTGTGTAGGTGCCGAGCTTCCTAAAACTTTGTAATCACAGTCATTTGGTTTGTGTGTGTTGGTGTCGGAGAATGTTTGAAATGCCTTTATGTTAAGTTAGCCTTTCCAGAGTTTGGTCATCAGTCCTGCAGAAATAGCATTTTATAGATATGAAATACAATTTAATACTCAGATGATTTCAGGAAGCAAGGTTTTCTGCTTTTAGCAAAATTTTATTTTATTGTCTGTTTTAAAGCACTAATAAGGGAGTAGAAGTGCTCTCATACCTTCAAATTATATCTATGGGAAGTATATATAGATGACTCTGAATTATACCTATGATGTATTTGTTTTTTATATGCTAAAATAATTGCTCTTTTGTAAATTTCTTGTTGCTACAGTGTTGAAAATAACTTTTAATTGAGAAACTGAGTTATTTTTGGCCTCCTCTTATTCCCTAATTGTATGATAGAGCACTGTCTGTAATAAACAAGTGACATATTCAGAGATGCTTGTCGTTCTGCTCAAAGCATCTACCTTTCAATAAATTTCAGTATCTGCAGGGTTCAGGAAAGGATTATGTCTGCAGGACTAGCTCTAGAAATAGATGAAATGTTATCAAAGAACCACAGGATGATTGAGTTTGGAAGGGACCTATGGAGGGCATCTGGTTCAACTCTCCCTGCTCAAGCAGGGCCACCTGGAAATGGTTGCCCAGGACCACATGCAGGCAGCTTTTGACTATCTCCAAGGAGGGAGACTCCCACCTTCACTGGGCGACCTGTTCCAGTGCTCAGTCATGCTCACACTGGAAAAAATGTTTCCTGATGTTCAGACAGAGCTTCCTGTGTCTCATGTTACGCCCACTGCCTCCTGTCCTGTCACCAGGCACCACTGGAAACAGGCTGTTTCTGTCCTCTTTGCGTAGTATACTTTTTATATACATTGATGAGATTGCCCTGAGCCATCTCATTTCCAGGCAGAACACTCCCAGCTCGATTAGCCTTTTCTCAAATGTGAAGTGTTCCAGGTCTTTCACCATACTGTGGCCCTCACTGGGCTCATTCCAGTATGTCCAGAGTGTTTCACGTGTGGCCTCAGTAGTGCTGAGTAACACTCACTCTTCTGGTAACACTTTTAATGCAGCCCAGGATACTGTTAGCTGCCACTGACTCTGACTTTTCTTTAGCATTTCCGTCAGTTGTGCAGATTGTACAGAATGTGCTGTTCAAAAGGTGTTTGAATGGGAGGAGTCTGAGGTAAATGTTTTTTTTGCAGACTCTGAAAAGATCCCATAGTTCCTTTTTTGCCCTTCTTCTAGAAGGTGTAGTTGTCCCGGATTCTGAAGAAGGAAAGGTCCTGAGATGCTGTACTGCTGATAGAGCAGCATTTGGTGTGTATAGCATAGAGGACATATGGACATACAAGCTTCTCTGGCATGTGCTGCTTATAAAGTTTGTTGGGTCATGTAGTTGAGCATGCAAAATCCTTTAGCAGTTAGATCAGGTTATCCTGTATACAATTTTTCTGACTTTCCTGCTGAAGATTGCACTGAAAAATTACTTTAAAAGCTTGGAAATTTGTACCACTTGAAACTTATTTACATTATAGTCTCATATATTTAATCTTACAGGCTCATGAACGACTGGAAGATTCTAAACTTGAGGCTGTCAGTGACAACAACCTGGAGCTGGTGAATGAAATTCTTGAAGACATCAGTCCCTTAGTAAATAAAGATGAAAATATTGCAGAATTGGTTGGAATACTCAAGGAGCCTCATTTTCAGGTACCACCTTTCTACTGTATGTTACCAACTTACTGTATCAGTGTCCACATATGGATCTAGGAATAATAATGAAACAAAACCTGAACTGTAGCAAATTGTGTGGGATTTTACTCCAAATGAGAGGTAAAGCAGAAGCCATGTGAGGTTACAGATAGGTATGATTTTTTTCTTTGATATCATTTCAAAAATACCTTTACTCACTGTATTAAATTCTACTGGAGTTTCTGTTATAAATCTTGGACAAGCTTTTACTTCCTATATGACTGGAGTTTCCATAACAATTCTCTGAAGGTTTGCTTCATCCGTAACATTTCCAGGTGATCTCAGTTCCTGATCAGCATTGTGCATTTCAGTTCAGCTGCTGGCATTCATACTCATGTGGAAGACGTACTGTTTGCAGAGTGAATGAACGTGATTCATCTGTGATCTGATCTGCACTGCAGCTGAAGCTGAGACTCTGCATCCCTCTCACTGCTGCTCTGCTTAAGCAAAGTGTTGACATATGCTTGTTGAAAGCAGATGTTTTTCTGTTTTGCTGTTTCTATGACCAACTTCTGCACTGAACCTTGAAGATAAAGGTTTGAAAATCCTTGGTGGATTCTGGCCTTTCTAGGCAGGATTCAGTGGACTTTACTACTTAGCTAAAGGTATCCTGTAGAAGAATGTAAACAACCTTTTGCCGCAGTATAAGTGGACTTCTTTTGGCAGACAGGTATGGAGTCCATAGGCATTTCAGGGGTAGATGAGTCTAAACGCACTTTCCCCCCCAAGTTTTCCATTGCATATTATACAAATATAGCAGTGATTTGTGTTACTGTTTAACATAGATAAACACTGGAAATGCTGTTGGCTGTATTGTGGCCTGTTGGAAGAGGGATCACTTCAAGAACTCAGCTTTTGGGGCAGTAGCTCTTCTGAGTACTGACAGTTTCTCTGTCTCTCCTGTGTTGGCCTCCCTTGTGCTCTTGCTTGTCCAGAAAGGCATCATAGCTAAGTGAGCAAAAACTATGATTTGGAGACTTACTAGTCTATAAACCTGCAAATCAGTCTTTAATCCCTCAGAAGGTGTTGGGACTTGAAAAGGATCGGATGAGTTTGGAAGAATTGGTAGTTAAAATGCAAAAGAATTAGAACAGAGAGCCAGCTGGTGCAGTGACAGACCTGACAATGATCCATTGTGTTAGATAGAGAAAATAAAGGTGAAAGTCAAAGAGGATGATGAATCAAAAGATGAAAAGGGCATAACAATTCAAGTGCTGCACTTTGAAAGGCATGGTGGCAGTGATCTCTGGAGGGAGATGGCAAAGGCCAGAGAGAAGCTTGGGCAAAGGATCTTTGGGGTGGAAACTGGAAATGGCGTCTAGGAGGCTGAGATCAAATAAGAATTTTATTTTGGGTGAATAGCCAATACTAAGGCAAACCCAGCGTTTATTCCTGTTCAGTGGTCAGATCTACAGAGAGGCAGGATGTGATGCTGGTGTCAGATACTTCATTAGTTCAGGCCTAAGCAACTTAAACAAGTAATTTAAAAGTTCCAAAATAGATAGTGAACTAGAATGTCAGTATTTATGTTCTTTCTTGTACCTTTTTTGTTGCTTGATGTATAAGGAGCAGACATGAAACTGCATATATGCTACCTTAACTTTACAGTTTTGCTCTGATTTTTTGTTAGTGCTTCCTGATTGCATGTTAAAGGTAAATTTAGCAAACATCTCTTCTGTTTTCCTTCCCTGTCCCAGCAGTAGGCATCTAGGGAAGGCTGTAAGGCTAGAACAAGCCAATAGTGATACCTTCCAAAACGTGTTGTGAAGGTTTAGTGATTTGTTGCTCAGACTTCTGAGTGAGAAGTAGTATCATCCACCTGTGGTTCTCTTCCATGAGCTTACTCAGTTGTCTTTTGAACCCATGTGAAAATCTGTTATTCACAGGATCCCCCATCTGAGTGGAGACTGTGCTCTTTTGGTTTTGAGACTGTCTCCTGTCGATTTCACTTAATATCCTTGTCCTCTTATGTAGGAAGAAAGTGAACAGTTTTTCTTAATCAGCTTTTCCATGTTGCTTGTGGTGTGAGAGACCTCATTGTGTCTGTCTGTGTCAAGTAAATAAAATGAAGAGAAGCAAAGCTGTATATAGCATGGATTTATGAAGTCGTGTCTTAATTTCCATTGCATTTCCTACTTATGGCCGAAAAGTTCCTAGTATTTGGTTTGCCTATTTAACAGCTGGTGAGTAGAATAGGACAGAACAGTTCAGTTAGAAGGGACCTACAGGGATCATCCACTCCAACTGCCTGACCAGTTCAGAGCTGACTGAAAATTAGAGCCTGTCATTAAGGATGTTGTTCAAATGCCTGTTAAACACTGACAGATATGGGGCATCAACCACATCTTTAGGAGCCTATTCCAGTGTTTGACCACCCTTTCAGTAAAGAAGAGGTACCTCTAGGCTTAGGGAGTGTAGATATGGATTGTTTGTTAGGCTCGGTTTGGTTTTGTATTATTGACATTTCCAAGATACCATTTCTGAGTCTGTCAGTTAGTAAACTAGGATTGTGTTTTCCCTTGCAATCTGTGTTGAATTTCATTTGCCTTGTTCTCAGTCTGTTGCTCATGAGGTGCCTCTGAAGGTTACAGTCAGTTGTTTTAGTCCTTGAATAGTGCATCAGCAAACCCTGTCATTTCACTTCTCATCCCTCTTTCCTAGGTAAATTATCTGACATGTCAGTGTATTGACAGGTGTAGAACTGAGCCCAGATGCCTGTGGAAATCACGTGATAACATAAATTATGAAAACTAATAATACTATATTCCTGGCTCCAATTTTCTGTCTTTTAACCAATATTTTCTTCCACTTAAAGGCCTTACTGCTTATCCTGTTGTAGTTTTGTTTCTTTAAAAGACTATTACCAAAGGCCTTAGAGAAATTGATCTATATTAACAACTCTAACTGCCTTTCTGCCATGCTTGGTGACTCTTCTAAGGAATCTGACTAGATTTGAGAAGCATGACTTCCTTATTGATGCATGTTGATGTTTTCCCATGATCTGTTTTGTCCAGTCATTCTGGGTTTTGAGGAGACCTAATTTGTTTAGTATCAGCATCACACTTACTGTTTTGCAGTTTGTTAACTCTTCCTTGGAAGCCAGTTTAAAAATTCATGTCATGACTATTGCATGCTGCTACTTTCCCTTAGTGTTGAGTGAGTCATGGGTGTGTAAGAAAAATACAGTGCAACTTTGCTGCAAAACTTGGATTGCACAAAAGGGACAAAATAGTGTGAAAGGAAGAGAAAAGAGATGGTTAAGATAGTTAAATGCTACCCTGGAGAATGAGCCTATTCATCACTCTGTCAGAATTGGAATTAATTTTTTTAAAAAGTCTGAAGAAGCTTTGACTTGTGTTTTTTAAATTTATTTTCTAAGTGCCTGTTGGAGGCATTCAGTCTCATTTGCAGAAACAATGAGCAGTTTGGGCTGCTGCATACAGGCAAAAGCACCCATCTACTTACTTCATTGAAGTGTATCTGTTGTGATTCAATTCTGAAGCCTAAAATTAGGGAGAATTTTCAACCCTTAATTTTGTACTTCCATTACCCCATGGAGGCAAGCAACAGAATAATTCCTTCCGCTCTTTACCCTTTTTAGTTTTAACTGAACTTTTCAGAGGTCGAAGTGTGAAAGTTCTAATGAGTTTCACAGTATTGATGGCTGGCCAGTAAGTCAGTATGTGTTGGAGAGCCAGCTGGCACAAGCAGTGCATGGAAAAGGCTGTAGCAAATCTTACCAGACAGTAGCTGGAGAGCAGAGCACAGGAGTGGTAAGAGAGGTTGCCTTGAGGGAAGAAGAAGCAGTTAAAAATTTTCACACTGTTGGAGTGGTTAAACATGCAGAAGAATCACTCCTGCTTCTTCTTCAGTGGAAGAGCTTATTCTGTTACTTTCAGCTTTCCAAGAATTAGCCGAACCATTCATCCTAAGTAGATTCTGCTAGCAATAAATACTTAATCTGAAAAGCAGCCAGTATTGTCTTCTAACAGTTAAATTTGTAAGGGCTAATTATACCTTTACAAGGTTTCATTTAGAGAAAGTGATCTTAAGTTCCTTTCTAGAAAGTTATTAATAGATAGGGTTATTTTCCTCACATATTCCTGTGTTCTTACCAGCCCTCCTTATTTTTCTGAGGTCATAAATGATTTCCTCACTTCTCCAGAAGAGCCTTTAAAATGTGTTATTTTCACATGAGCATTTAGGGTCCTGTAGTCCATTTATTAAGTTCTAATATTTAAACAATGTTATCAGGGAAGACTAGCACACCTTTAGTGCATAAAAGAGGAAAGGAAATATTTTAAATACTTCTAGGCCTAAAGTGTTAGGAAAGGAGTCCTAAATTCAAGATTATAGAGTCATTCTGCTCTTCTGTATTCCTTCCCACCACAGCCACAGTTTGTAATATAATGGTTCTTTTGGATCAGACTTGGGGAAGTAGTTATTATATTATTTAGGGCAATGCTTCATAACATGTATAGATTGTGCTGAGAAGTTTTTTAAGAAAAACCAGTTTAGAGTTTGAACGTGGCTTCGGCACTGTGGAGAGCCATGAATGTTTAATGTTCCTCTGTTCACTGAATTTTTAATTACATTTTTAATTATTTTTTAACCTGTCAAATATATGCAGCCACAGAAAACTACTGTAAAGAGGTCAATATCTTCTAAGTTTATGGATTGTTTTTTGACAGTATCTTACATAAAGAGATCATACTGTCTGTCATGGGACTGTGCATCCATTGTGTGTTACCTCTTGTGCTTTGTAGGAGTTCTTCAAAATGCCTTATTCTGTCAATATTGCCATTTTTTCAGGAGAAGCTTTGTACAGCTGTCCACTCTTGGATAGTCAGCTGATCCTGACTGGAGAAAATGACAGGAGGAAATTTTGTATGGAGGAAACTTTGAACCATTTTATGGTTGTTCATCAATCCATGTTGTTTTGCAGACTTTGGCAGTGGTTTTATAAGTGTTCCAGCATCAGTATGGAAAGGTCAGATTCCAGTGGAGCTCTGGAGTTGCAGGAGCACAGGATATCACTTTTACTGATATCACAAGAAAGAAACAAGAGAAGTTCATGCAACTGTATTTCTCAGCCTATTCAGCCATGTTCCTGAAATAAGAAAGTAACTTAGTGACATAAAATGTTGGCGCTTAGTCCAGCAGTGGTACAGACACATGGCCCCCGCTGCCAGCTGCCTGTGCTTAAGTGTTCTGCAGGACTGTAGGTCATGGTCTGGCTGGCTGGAAACAGGCTCATAAAACTGGCACAGATTCTTGAGTTTTCAGAAGTGAGAGTTAGATGAGGGACAGTAATAAGTTAACTATGCCTTAAGGAAACCAATAAACTACTTTTCTTAAGGAAACCACTTTACGGTTGTGGGCAGCAGAGTACAATCCCTCATAGTCCTTCTGTGGCTCAGGCATTGTGTAAATAGCCGGAAAAAGATCCTGTGATTGAGAGATGGTTAAGTAGCAGTTCTATGAATTCATGCTTATCCATAAAACAGACTGGTTAAAAAGGATCAGAATGTAGAATGGGATCAGATTAAAGAACTGAAGAATTTTACAGAGCATGTTAATTTGAAAAGGATGTCACAGACTGTTATGTTGTAGGCTTTTTTGACTATGGATCAGATTATAATCTATAAATTGCATTACTATTAAAGGGCAGGGAGATGTACAGGCAGCTGTGTGAGGCTCCATGAGAAGTATAGTGGGTTGTAGTCAGAAACTTCAGGGGCAATTTGTTCTAGTGTGTGACCAGGAGAAAACTGGAAGTTTCATACTGCTATATCTACCTGGTTTTATGAGTTCTAATCTGTTAAAATGTGTAGCTGATGCAAAATAGTTTCATTTTGGAAATGTAGAAATATCCAGAAATACGTTGCTCGCGAACATTGGCAGAGAGATCCATTCTCCTAGTTTCTGAATTGGATGTGTCTTGGATAGTGAGGAATTACAAATTGCTACCATCTGACAACTGCTTGATTTAAATTAATGATTGTTTTTCCTATTTAATTTGATTTGGTTTGTGTCCACAGTATCAGAGCAGCCACAATAAGCAGCTGTCTTTACAGTCGTAATGGAAGGGGCAAAATCGGTGAATTAATACTTTCTTGTAACCTCAAGCTGAAATACCAGCAGGGTCATCGTGTAATGGGCAGATTAAAATGACTGTTCAGGTGTGTTACACTTTGAGGGCTTGAGTGCTGAACTTAGCACTAACCTAATGTGGTTGCACAGCCTTTAGCTTAGAAGTGGCTTACAGAAGGATGGAGCAGACTGCATAGCAAATCATTACTGTTGCTTGCTCGCCTGCTCTGCGTTCTGGTAGTTTGCTGTCTTCTTCAGGCATGTGCATGTCAGTATCAGTGACAGTCCCCGTGGTGTCTTCTCTTTTTATCTACTTCTGTGACACCAGTCAGTGGTCTGGCTTAAGACTGTATCTGACCAGTCACAGTTTGAAACAAAGCTGTGTAGTTGGAGGCCCAGTAGGCATCTCCTCTGCTTGCTGCTTCTCCTCTCTCTGTATCTGACAGTGTGACTTCCTGTGCTGTAGGATGCTTTATCTTGGACTCCTGTGTATAATGGCTATAGGGTGTCCCTTTTCCTCTCATAAAATCACAGAATTGTTTGGGTTGGAAGGGACCTTAAAGATCATCTTGTTTCAGATGCCCCACCATGGGCAGGGGCACCTTACGTTAGAAGGTGGCAGAAAGAAAGTCTCCACTGTTTTAATGCACAAGTTTGCTCTTGGTTTACCTGTATGTATTGTCTTAAAAATTTTCCTTAATCTTAAGTTATCTCTTATGAGAAAATCATGCCTAATTTGCATTGTCTTCCAAACATGATTATATTCATTTGGATCTCCTCCTTCTACCTTGTATTTATGTATCTGAACTGGTGAAAACACCATTAACTCTAAGGTCTGAGCTCTTGTCTTCCAGGAAGTAAATTCTGTCAGCTTGGATTCATTTGGTGCTAGAATTCTGCCTTGGCTTTATGCAAGCAGGAAGCACTCATTCTGCAGATGGCTAGAAATCCTTGCATACCTGTCATTATCCAAATTACTGTGGAGGAAAATTTTATTGCATTAAACACAAGTATCTAATGATGAGTTATCTTCATTTTTTGCAGTGGGTTGTTTGTTTACTGTAACCATTTGCTCAGATACTATCTCATTAGATGAAAGACTATTTTAAGTACTCCTTTTTCTGTCTTCTTCCCTTGTAATGATCACACATTCCTCCCCACTTTAATTACATTTCTCCTATATTTCCTTAAAAAGCAGCATTTTTATTTACAAGATAGCCTATTTGCCAAAGCAGTAGGCTTATCAGTTCATGTGAGCACTTATGTGTCCATTTTTGCTTTATTTCATGTGAAGAGTATTATGACATGGTCCCAAAAGGACAGATTCAGTGTTTATTCAGCACTAAATCCTTTCACAAACGGTTATTTCATGATTTTAAAAAAGCCTTTTTCTGTTCCTTTGCAGTCACTCTTGGAAGCACATGATATTGTGGCTTCAAAATGTTACGATTCCCCTCCTTCTAGCCCAGAAGTCAATAATTCTTCAGTGAACAACCAGGTTGTTCCAGTAGATGCCATTCGTATCCTTGGAATTCACAAAAGAGCAGGAGAACCACTGGTAGGTAATTGAGGATGAATGTGTCTTCATGTTAAAGTGCTAGTGCAAATGTTTGCATGTACCTGATTTCTTGTGTTTTAATTACTTCCATTATGTTGTCTGATTTAATGGGTGATAAGCTCAGTCCTGAGAGGTTGAAATAGGAAGATACTTTCATGTACTCCATCCCATTCTCTCGAAGAAGTAATGGGATAGTGAATAGGCAGTCATTGGGCTGAATGACTGCTAGCATAACTGACTAACACAACATCTGTTTGGGCCTGATACGAGATGACACGATTGCATGCAATCATAGACTTCCTCTGACGAGGGTATTTCAGAGACCCGAAGGGACTCAGTGTGGGCTTTTGGAATAGCTGCTGTGGAGACATAGAGCATTAGGCAATTAAACACTTTGCCTAGACTATCAGAAAACCTCTGTTCCTCGAGATAAAAATTACCATAGAAATAAATGAAGAAAACCTTTGCTCTTGAACAGCTCATTCTTAAAATAATACCCCATTAGCTACAAGTGAACCCTCGAAACAGTTGTGGGAAAAACTGTAATCGAGGAAAGGGACTCACACATGCCAACAGAAACCCATGCTGGGCGGCTGTTGTGCTGTGACGTTGGTGCCATGAGAAGACTGTTCTTGTGGAAAAGCTCCATAGCATGGACAAAAAAGACTCCTCTCCCTAAATGAACTGATAAAAGACTATTTTAAAGTAGTAAACTCACTGAAATAATTCCAAGTTTGTGTCTTCATATTATAAGTGAAAGGAGGGAGAAGGATGAGAGGGGAAAAAAGTGTTCTGAAGGTTTATATTAATCAAGATCATAGTCTGTTATCCTTTGTGTGAGTTGGATAAAAGGGGGAGGTGCTGAGGGAGAAAGGGGGTTTTTTGCTTTAATTCCTTGTTATTCCTTTTAGCTCTTAGTTCTAGTAATAAACTTCTTTATATTCTTTGAAGTTTGGTGCCTGTTTTGCATTCCTCCCTGTTCTTATCTCACAAAAGGTAAAAATGCGAACAAAACCACTACAGCCTGATACCAGATGACACAATTGCATGCAATCAGGAGCAACACAGTATTTTTTTAGTCGTATGAAAACCTTGTCTGAAAGCACATCTGTGTCACCTGATGCTTCTCTGTATTGGAAGCTTTTACACTGTAGTAGCTGTAACTGTCTGTTTTCATTGGAGGAGGTGGAATATCCCACAGCTGTGTATTGGTGCTTGAAATAATGGTAAAATGAAACTGAAATTCAAACAGTGGTAAACTGGGTGTCATGTACCTCTTTCAGGGTGTCACGTTCAGAGTTGAGAACAATGATCTGGTAATAGCCCGAATTCTTCATGGAGGAATGATAGATCGGCAAGGTCTTCTGCATGTAGGTGACATTATTAAAGAAGTGAACGGCCATGAGGTTGGAAACAATCCAAAAGAATTGCAAGAACTGCTGAAAAACATCAGTGGAAGTGTCACTTTGAAGATTCTCCCCAGCTACAGAGACACTGTCATTCCTCAACAGGTCAGTAGCACATTTCTGATCATTCTGTGAAAAGAACTTCTGCTTAGTACTCTATTGTGTAACATGCTTCAAGATTCTGGATTAGACATATTTTGATTATTTTGTGAATATAATGCTAGTATGAAAACTAAAATGTAGAGACCTGTTTACCTTTAATTACATTTTAGAAATGGGTTTATTCACCTAGTATGCCCACTTAAAAAGCTCGAATTAGTATGTAAAGTTGTTAAGCATTTGTATGTTACATATAAAGCCCGTTTCTTTGACCTCAAGTGACCTCTGATGACCTGACAACACACTACATGCAGTGAAGTGTGTGTTTATGACATGGTTGGTGTCCAAATAATCTGTTTCACAGAATTCATAAACATACTGAATTCAACAGATGAGCTTGAACTTGCTGACTTCAGTGGGAACTTGAGTGGTGGTTATTCCTTATCCTTTGTTGCTGTAGGCTGTCAGTTTCTTCATGGCAGAAATAACTTGATGAGCTAAATCAGTGCCTTTGAAACACCGTGTAAGATGCTCCTTCAGGTAGTGGGTCTTAATGCCTGTGGCTGTAACAGGCTGTGCTTCCACTGAGTAGAGGCTGAGGGAATGTGCTCTGTTGAGATGGGTGCAGTGCTTCTTCCTGTCCCCAGCCTGGTACAAAGAGAGTCAAAGATGTTTTCAGTTCAGTCATGCAACCTACTGTTTCTTGCCCTGCATCAAATTTGAGTCTTAAGCCGTTGCATATCCTGTTACTTTTAAAACATTGAGTTCATGGCAAAAATAGTTCTTGAGATTCCACAAGCCCTAATTACAGTGCTCACATTTCAAGAAGTTTTCCTGTTTTTAAGTAATTAAAAGTCAGAATTCTAACTGAGTTATATACACTGAAATGCAAAAACGAGGGTTTTGTATTGCAGTGTCCAAATGGAACAGATTTTTTTTATTTTTATCATGAAGCTACTTCAGCCCAGGTTTGCACTGTTGATTATTCTGTCCAAGTTGGTGTATAATTTTTTCCCCCTAGACTGTATTTTACGTGCCAAATGGAGCTTGGATCATGTCAAGCTTTTTATGCTGTGGATAAAGACATTACTTCAGTTTGACAGATAGATTAGTCAGAATGTATTTTATAATGCTTAAGCTTTGTTAATTTTTACACATTTCAGGTTTTTGTGAAGTGTCATTTTGATTATAATCCATATAATGACAACCTCATCCCATGCAAAGAAGCAGGTTTGAAATTTTCTAAAGGAGAAATTCTTCAGATTGTAAACCGGGAAGATCCGAATTGGTGGCAGGTTGGTAAAAAGATTAAAATAAGTAAAATAAAAATCTGAAAAGCATCATTAGTTTCCTTAATAATAAACTCTTTAAATTATGATCTACTTCCATTTAACAGTAGATACATGAAAAAAATATTTGTGCTGCAATCCAGTTTCAAGCCTAATACAAAGATATGAAGTTGAAACACCAAAGGAAATTGAATGTTTTAAATTGTACATGTAACGCTCATTTTACTGTTAGTGCTGTTTATTTGTCTTTGTTCTTGTATCATAAGCCTGGACATTCCCAAATCAATTTGAGGTGGACAATTTCTAGCAAAAATGTCTTAGGTTGACTATGATAATTGTGGTAAGCCTTCCCTGACAGCAACTGTGGAAGAAGTGGACCCCTTCCTGAGTGCTCAGAGTTGAGGAGATGGAAATTAACCTTGTGGATTTGAACAGAATAGCTCTTTGGAGAGGCTGTATGTTTTATTTCTACAGTGGTGGTCAGTGTCTGTGAGCTGTATCATGCATGCTCATAGTTACAGTGTTTGGCACTATTTCAAATATTAACAGTTCATCCTGGTTTCAGGGGGTAATTCTACATTCAGTCCTTCAGTAGAAATGTAATCCAGTGCTTATGCTATGTTTATTTTCTCCAAGACACAGAATTAAACATTATCAGTGCCTTTGAAAATGGGACAAGTGAACCTTTTAAGACAGTTTTCTCAACCGAGATTGTCAAAATTGGCAAAGAATTTAGCATTATTAATTTCCCTTTCTACTCCTACATTGCTCACCCTTTGCAAGGTAACAAGCAGAAGGGAGCCAGACACTACCTGAGAACAAGATGTATGACTTCTTTAAAAGCAACAAAAATACTCCAATATACATCAACAGCTGCTGAATTTTGTTGCTTCTCAATGACAGTAATAACAGAAAGAAAGAAAGACAATAAAAAGTGTGAGGGAAGGCTGAAAATTTATTGCTGCCAACTTAATTAGTTTCAGAAGTAGACACTCCAGAACTCCAGAGGAGTTTGACGTTTAGCTCCCATGCTGACTTCTGTATTGCTTTCCCAGCTCTCCAGTTGTAACTTGTGGGAGGCCAGGAGAAATAAATCTTCAACACTCAATCTGGCAAAATTGAAATGTATTAAATCAGTATAGTGTATTGCTATACAGATCATGCCCCAGGAAAAAAAAGTTTAGTTTTTCCTCATGCTTTCTAGAAATGCTAGACTGTTAATGAAAACTTCATACTGTAAAAAATCAGTTAGTCATAGATAAAAGCATACAAGTTGAAAAGCAAACATCTGTTAGCAAAAGAGGGATTTATTGCAAGCAAAATTTATGGAGAATTAAACACTTCATAACTGTGTTTGTGTTTGTTAAGCTTGCTGAGAATTGAGCTTGCCATGAAATTATTTTATAGAGAATTTTAGTCAAATTTTCATTACTAGGAATACTTAAGTTACTAAAATTTTAAATCTGTAGTTGCTTAGTGCAAAAAGCTTGAAGGCATGATTAGGATGTGTTAACAGCATTCACTGGGAAATGACAGTTAATAAGCTGCACTGGAACCTGTTTGGAGCAGCTCAAGAATATAAAATAAGTATACTGTATACTAGAAAAACTTGAGTTTTGTCACCTGATATTTCAGTATCTGGAGCCAGAGAATTCCACCTTGGAATTTTATGCCAAAGTTTTATGGCTATAGGACCATACCAATGTAATGGCAACCAGTAATGAAACTTGCATCTATTTTACTTAAGTTTTCTGAATTTTAATACTCAATGGCAAGACATTCTTGTTGTAAAGGAGAATTTTAATATTTACATCTGACTTTGAATTTCCAAGTCTCAGTAGTAAGTGTATCAACACTCACCACTGAGAAACTGGCAGTGAGGAAGTCAGTCAACACCATGTTGATGAGAAAAATGCATCTCACAAGTTAATTATAATAATTTGTATTGGTTTTTTTTCCCAGGCTAGTCACGTCAAAGAAGGAGGAAGTGCAGGTCTAATTCCTAGCCAGTTCCTGGAAGAGAAGAGAAAGGCTTTTGTTAGGAGGGACTGGGACAACTCAGGTGAGATTCAGTGAATTTCAGGAGTAGATTTTGCTCTGACTCCATTTGTTTTGCTTTTCCTGCCTTCATAAATAATAGGAAAACTGCTGTGTGAGATTACACAGATTATTGTGAAATGCTGAATATTATATTTTGGCTTTGGCTGAAGGACAAAGGGTAAAGTCTCTGTATACTCTTCAAAGATACATGAATCATTTTTGCCACCTGCTGATGAAAAGCTGAATGAGGTGGGACAGGCAGTGTGCACTTTTAAAATTTTTTTTATAGTATGCACTGAAAGTTAATAAGCTAAACATGAATTTTTCAGCTCCCTTCTCCAAAGCCTTCTAGAAAAATACTTTGTCTCTGTGTTCAGTTCTTCCAGTACCATTTAATGGACATGTAAATAGATGTAATCTCTTGCCCTAGGATATATACAATTCTAGAATAGTCCTTGTGAATGTAATTAATCTCAAATTTCATATATTCATGTAAATAAGCTTTGGAATTTAATAGAAATTGTGAGTTCATCTAGTTTTTTATTTTTAGGGCCTTTCTGTGGAACAATAAGCAGCAAAAAAAAGAAAAAGATGATGTATCTCACTACAAGAAATGCAGGTATCTCTTAATATTACATGAAAGTCAAAGTTGTTTAGGTTTCAAAACTTTCAGAGTCTAGCGTATGCAGAGCTAAAGATTTGCAGTAAAATATTTGATTATAAGTTTGATCGATCAGATAGTTTTTATCATTTAAAAGCAGTAGTGACTAGTGCAGACATGGTTGTGCCGAGTACGTCATTTGGTGGGTGGAAATAGGAGAAAAACTGGATGTTAAGAAAAGTGAAATGTTTGTTGCCAGTGGGCTGAGGGGATGTGATTTTTCCCTTCTGTTCATTGGAAAAATTCTGTGGATTGGTAAGGCCACATCTAAGTGTACTGGGCACCTCCCCAGTGCAAGAGAGGTGTGCACATACAAAGGTGTTAAAGGGACTGGAGCATCTCACGCATGAGAAAAAGCTCAGACAGCTGGGAATGTTCAGTCTGGAGAAGAGGAGGCTCAGGGCAGGTCTCATCAATGTGCACAGATACCTGAAGGGAGGGTGCAAAGAGTTGGGAGCTGGGTGAGCACTTGGCAGAGTAGCCCAGTGACAGGGCAAGAGCCAACAAGCAACACAGGAGGCTCTGTCTGAACATCAGAAAACTCCTTTTCCACTGTGAGGGTGCCTGAGCACCAGCACAGGTTGTCCAGAGAGGTTATGGAGTTGTCCTCCTTGGAGGTACTCATCAAGTGTGGTCCTGCGCATAGGGGTGGACCAGATGCCTTCCAGAGGTACCTTCCAAGCTCAACCATCCCATGGTTCTGTGAAAGCTCACTAATTGTTAGTCACAGTTTTCCCCTTCTGATCACAGACTTTCTCCTTGGAAGTAAAAGTGAGAACCTGACCTTATGCTGTAATGGAGGGATAACTGTTTTATTCCCAAACCAATTCAAAGCAAGAAGTCTTGTATCAGACTTACTGCCCTCTGAGTACTGTTTATATTCACATGGGATCTGTTGATAAATAGCAGGACTACTTAATTTTTTTTCTTACAGCACTGAGTGTGTATTAAAGTTTTTTGTACATTTCTCAATGTAGAATTTGATCGTCATGAAATCCAGATATATGAGGAAGTAGCCAAAATGCCTCCTTTTCAGAGGAAAACACTGGTCTTGATTGGGGCCCAAGGAGTGGGGCGAAGGAGTTTGAAGAACAGGTTTATTGTACTGAATCCCACTAGATTTGGAACTACAGTGCCATGTAAGTTGTCAGCATTCCTGTCATAATATCATACTTTGAGTCTGATTAACTGGAAAGTACCTGGATGTTTATCCTAGTGGTTCAGTGTAGGAGCGATTTTGTCAGAGCATAAAAATTCAATAGAGTGGGAAAACAAAAGACTCTTCCTGTTTTCAGACAACTGAACTAACATGACTGTGAAAATATTTCTAACGAGCACTTAAATGATGCTGCAGAAAACCAGTTTTGGTCTGTGCAGTATTTCGGTCTGTGGGTTTCTTCAGTGTCAGTCACCATCCATTACTGAGGGGATTCCGTAAGTTCCCAGTAGCCTTCTGTGATGAACAGCCAGTGGAGTTTCTCAGGTCTGCCTTTTAGTTTTCCACCTGTGGACTAGGCATTATAAATTGTTGCTTTAGGATTAAAAATGTAGGAAAAAGCAACAAACTTCTAATAAAACTGAAGTAAGTGTTTGTGACCTCCAAGATTTGTATAATTATCCAGTGTTTTAATATATCTAGCCTTAAGCACATGTCTTTCATATTTTGTCCTATAAACACCAGAAAGAAGCTTCCTTTATCTGAAGTATGTTTTCTTGCCTTTCTTTCAGATACTTTGCTCATTCACTTTTTGTTTTTTTAACTGCTCCCTCCTGTTTGACTGCTGACCAGAGAAGCCCACTCTAGTTACATTATTATTCTCCCGCCATGTGCTTTTCAGAATTTCAAAAACAGTCTGTTCCCTTCTGTTTCCAGTGGGCAAGAAATAGATCTGATCGTAATGGGAGGAAGGACAGGTCTGAAAGATGAATTATGCAAGATGAGAGAACCAGTCTCTCTCATTTGCTGAATCTCTAGCATCAAAACTGGCCAGGGCATTTAGAACTGGTTTGTGGACCTGATAACAAGGTTGACTTCTCAGTGTTACTTTTTTTTAGAGAAATCTTCTCCTGGGAATTTCATTATTTTATATTAGCAAAATAGTAAGAGACTTTTAATTTCTTCTAAAATTCTAATTCTTCTGATTCTTACTCTTATTTCAAAAAAGCCTTCAGAATTACTTATTTCTCTAAAATGCTAAAAAATGCTTGAATATATATAAGTAACGCAACACAGTGTTAAAATGCTTTTACTTGGAGTTCTTGAACATTCTTTAAAGGCATAAAAGTAAACTTTTCCCAGCCTGATAGTCTAATCATGCACAGGCAATACCCAGTTTACTGTATATAGAATCTCTTCTCTACTTTAGATTTTAAGTGGGATAATCAGTAAACTTAGTTGGTCTCAGTATCTTTGACTAGAGGAAAGTTCTCCAGGTTATTCACAAACAAATTTGTGTAGGATGTGTTTTAGGAGGTAGGAAATGGATGAAATAGGTCCATTGTGCTATGGGGAGAAGCATGTTCTTGGTGTTGAGTTCTAATCCAGCACATTGCTGTGGTGCTGTGGTTTTTCTTCAGTGTGGATAACAGAACTGTTAAATCATCTAGCTGTAAAATGTTAAAGCTCACTCTCCAAAATTCATTTCAAACTGATATATGATTTTTTTTTAATGTATTGTATTAAACACTATAGTTTTAATCTTCCTGTAGAATCTTGACTAAAACTAGATGTTCTAGTAATATATTTATTCTTAACCGCTTCAGATTATCATTTTTCTTGGAACTTGTGTTTTCTATAATATTGAAGTGGATAGGAATTACTGGAAGGGGAAGATTGTTTTCTGCTTGTGTCACCGAGTTGCACCAAGTGATGATACAAGTATTACCAAAGGAATGCATTGACTGTTAGGTTTAATATGTTCTAGAGTTCAAATCTAATTAAATATTAGTAGCAGGTAGTTAACATGGTGATACGACAGCAAAGTCAACAATAATATGATACTATATTTTATTTTACTTTTTAAAAATTTTAGTTTTACTTTCTTGCTTAAGTAATGTCTGAACTGCACAGTGTAGCCAATACCCAAGACAGCTGATAATGATTTACTTAAATACTGGCTTTAATCTTTCTCCAGGGAATTTACCTTGTTTTAGAAGGGATGTTGTCCTGGAAAGCAGCATTAGCTGGCCTTCACTAAGATTCTGCTATGGTGGCTGGGCTGCTTCTGATATTTAAGCTAACTTTCTTCATAGCTGGCTATAACAGGGCAAATATAGAGAGCAGAGGTTTTGGGTGTGGGATGGGGCAGATCTTATTGTACTCAGCTATTTTCAAGAAGTACATTTGGCATTTGAGAGTTAAACTTCCATTTGATTTCCAAGTCACTTAAATAAATATTTTATTAAGTGAATAAATAAAAAGATGACATGAATAAGTATAGCATGGGTTGTGAAGGAATAAGACAAAGGAAGTTGGCAAATGGGTGGGTAGCAACATATAGGAAGGAATAGAAATAAAGGGAACAAGAGGGGCTGTGCTCAGTTTTAAAATTTATCTAAAATAATGAATAAACCTGTACATGGAGCAATATCAATTGTATAATAATGTGTATTATAATCTCTGTAACTTAATAGGCAGTCTAGTCTCATATTTATATTCCAAATATAGAAAGAAAACATTCAATTTATTTATTAAATTTTTTGTTTAGTTACTTCACGAAAGCCAAGGGATGATGAAAAAGATGGGCAAGCATACAGATTTGTGTCACGAGGTGAAATGGAGATGGATATTAAAGCTGGCAGATACTTAGAACATGGAGAATATGAAGGAAATCTTTATGGCACCAAAATTGATTCCATCCTTGAAGTTGTTCAGACAGGAAGGACCTGCATCTTGGACGTAAATCCACAGGTATATGATTTATAATGTTACACTACAAGTGTGGGAGTATAATGTTGAAGAGGTAAAGAGATATGCCTTCAAATTTGAAGGCTTCTTACCTGGTTTCAAGGTTACAGGTACCAACCGGATTCTTGTGTTTGTGGCACTTACTTGGAATGAGTTAGAAAGATGGAAAAAAACCAGCCTAAATTCTGCATGAAAGAGGAGTCTTGCAGAGTAGTAGATAATCTTTTTAGCCAAGGAAAGAATGATGCTGAGCATTTCAAAAGGCAGTGTAGGTAGGAATTTCTAAAATAGAAATAAGAATCTTCACTTACTTGTTCCTGCCCATTGAAACAGATGAGTTTTGTGGTGTCCCTTAACTAATGGGGAGATGTGGTGAGTCATTCTCAAACTTTGGTGGTTTTTTTTTTCCTTTTTCTCTGTTTCTAGGCCCTGAAAATACTGAGGACTTCAGAATTCATGCCCTATGTGGTGTTTATTGCTGCTCCAGAGTTGGAGACTTTGCGAGCTATGCACAAGGCTGTGGTAGATGCTGGAATTACAACCAAACTTCTCACTGTAAGCAGATCATTTCTGACTTAGTTTGCTTTGAACATGTTCTTAGATTTTTAAAAAATTCTTTACCTTTCATTTTAGATGGGATTTGTTCTGAAATTAATGCCTCTAAGAAAAGTTAGGCAAGACTTTTGCTGATTACCTAGTAGAAGTTAATCAAATACTACATATAAGGAAGATTGCTTCTTTCTTAAAAATAGACCCTTACAGAGAAATGTTGATTACAAAAATTACTTGTAATGTGTACTTTAGGAAGTGTCACCTTTGATTATTTGCAGTAAATGGTAGATATTTCATGGGGGAAATTGTTCTTTTATGCAGATGTCTTCCCTTGACTTTCCCATCTCCCTCCCCACCCAAATTTTTGCTCCATTTTGTCTTGTAATGCATGTGTGCTTTAAAAATGGAATCTGTAATGCTTGGGAAAGATACTGCAGCTTGTGTCAAAAAAAGAAAGCAAAAACCCCACTAACCAATAAACCAACCAAACCCCCCCCAAACCAGAACACAAAAACAACCAAGAATGCAGGTAGTCCTTGTATTCACTGCTGCAGCAGCACATGCTGCACTGAGAATGGCTGAGAGCTGCCAGAATAGGAAGTGTTGAACAGCTTCCCCTGATGTTCCTTGGATTTGTCATATAAAGTGAAGTGGCATGTTTTGTTCATTAGATCTTCCCTCCTTTTCTGAGACATAGTGTGTAGCAGAGGGAAATAAGACATGTTTCCTCCAATGCAGAAAATTATCAATATTCTGTGTGGACATGAACTTTCCCAGCTGCAGGAGCAAAGCATAAAAAGCCAGATTGAGCAGTTCAACTTCCCCAATGGAGAAAAGCCGTGTTTTGCTGATGGCTCATAACAATAGTGCTGCAGCTTAGTAGGAATATCTTGAATAAATGCTGACAGGGCATTCAAAGCTATAAAACTGGGGGAGGGTGGGTTAGTATTTCCACTAAATGAGTATGTGATTTTTAGTCATGGATTCTGGTTATTATGCATTCTAGTATGTCTGTGGATGCTCAGCCATTCCTCTTTCCTGCCCCAAATAGACCCTGAATTTTGTGGTGCATATACAAGAAGGCAAGGTTAAAACTGTCCAGACAAGTATAAAAATAATTTCCTGCACTTCCTCATACTTGATTCCCTAAGGGACATCCTTGCCTCTGTATTACTTCTTAGGAATAATAAAGAGCATCATTAAATTTCAAATAAGCATTTATGTGTCTTTACGGATTCTGAATCACATCTGTGCACATGTATATAGAGTATGATTTACTATTTCATATTTTTGTGCTTCCTGAACAAATGAAAAACAAATGTCATTTAAAGTATTATGGTCTGCTTGTTAGTGAGTCTGGCTGTATTATTTCTAGCATCCTAACCCATTCCATTACAAAAATTCTGGCTCTTGTGGTCATACATTTACTTGTCTCCTTCATCCACTGTGAAGGAAAGGCCATTGAAAAACCTAGTTTTTCATTCTGGCTTTTATATTGATAGCTGTATCAGGACTTTAAAATATTGAAATAAATACTGTAAAGGGGGACAAATCTCATAACTGCTTACAAAAAAAATTGCTGTTGTGCAAAACTGGAGAGGAATTTTAAAAGAATATAGGACTACCAAAACACAAAATCGTGCTCAGAGGCACTTCATAAAAGGCTTCATAATGTAGGAATATAAATTTACTGCATATTTTTCAGCTCATGTCAGGACTGCAATAATGCAGCAGTAGTTTACAAATGGGGAACTGGTGTCACGTGAGCAAGGCTGAAATGTTGTCTTTAAGAGCCATAAGGTATTCTAGAGCTTTATTCTGCTAGAAATGGTCTTTCATTTCATACGAATTTAAAATCTTGGGGGTTCGGTGCCTTCTGTGGAAATAAAAGAGGCACAAATATACAAAACTGATTGACTCAGTCATTCCTAAAGCATTAATTTTATTCTGGTTGGATCATCAGTTGCCCATACAAAGTGATCGACTGCCCATTGTGCACACCAGCCCAAGTTCACGTGCTTCTTTTGATTCTCTTCAAAATTGCAAGATTGGCAAACATTTGCTTGCCATATTTAACACTATTGACACAGCTCAGAACTTTTTCAGCCCTTTCAATGTATTTTAGTTAAATTTCTGTGTGAATTTACTATAAATGAAAACTTTCCTTTTTTAAAAAATATTTTCAGTATCTAGCTTTAAATAGTCAGTTGCAGTACGTACTGAAGGGATCTTCTTCTGCATCTATAAGGATTTGCCAAGTATTATCTTTAAATCTTTAGTAAGATTTAGATTCACTAATCCTTAAGAATCTCTTCTGCAGGACACTGATCTGAAAAAAACAGTGGATGAGAGTGCCCGGATCCAGCGAGCCTACAACCACTACTTTGACCTGACCATTGTAAATGACAACCTGGACAAAGCCTTTGAGAAGCTGCAGACAGCCATCGAGAGACTGAGGCTGGAGCCGCAGTGGGTCCCCATCAGCTGGGTCTATTGAGGGGTTCCCGTGGGAGCTTAAGTAACAAATAAAGCCAACAGCAGCAAATATGACATGTAGATACTGATGATAACCTACAGCACCTGTGCATTTTTACTCTGTGTATATTCAAAAGTACACTGTTCGGAATTTTTATAAAAATGTTGAAGAGAAAGTGTACTTAAATATGTAATTTATTTTAATTTTTCTAACTTTTTACAGATAACCTTTCTATTCATATCACATGAAGGAAATGCGTTTAAGCATTTTTCTATGTTTTGATTTAGTACCTTTGCCTTTTTCATCTAAGAAACTTTCATTCACTTCAACATTTACATCTTGGTCTTACATTTTCACTGTGATTAAAAAAAGGATACTTGAAACAATTTTTGTAAAATTTGTTAATGTCAGTGTTTAACTGATCGAAAGTCTATAGCTCTTAATAGGAAAGAACACTAATTTCTTTGGAGGTTTTTTTCTTCTTTAAAAAATAATAATTTCGTGGGAGCAGAATTTTAAATATTAAAAGCAGTAACAAAAACACAGGTCCATTGCTCCAGCTGCTTTCAGCTTAATGTTGGTGCATTCCTGATGTTTCACAAGTTCTTGATATCTCTTGGTTTAGATAACTTTTGTGTAGGTTCCCTTATATCTGTCTCCTAAAATAACATAGAGCAATACCTTGCAAGCTGCTTATTAGGCTTTCTTGGGAGCCAACCTGTTAGCCCATTACAGTTGGAGTATTGACATTAGAAAGTCATGTGCAAGGTAATTCAGTGCAATTTGAATAATGGTGAAGTAGCTTGAGAGAGAACCTGACAATGTGGAGCCTTGTAGGTGACACTTAATGTTTAGGACTATTTATTCATGCTTGTGAAAACACATTGCTTTAAAAAAAAAAAAAAAAAAAGGCATTTTCTTTTCTTAGGACATTGTTCTGTATGTGTATAGTGATCTGTGGCTTCATTTCCTGTGATGTCTAGCTGGGTTCTAAATTATCTTTTACATATTTGTATGTGATCTACTGCTGTATTTTATGAGTGATATGTAATGGCATTTCTGTGCTTTTTCTTACGTTGTTTTTAATTGCATTTTTCATTAGATAGCTTGTGAATTGGGAGCTTACTGCTAAAAAGCAATGTTGCTTATAAGTTTTTTGGTTTACAGTGTATTTCCTTTTTAGTGACAGTTCTCCCCTCAGTAGGCTCATTGATATAATTCGTATTAGGTTCAGGTTCATTGATCAAAACTTAAGCTGATGTAAATTTCTGCTTAATAAGAACAGAAGGAAAATACAGCTTGTTGCTCAGATGAGCTGTTTTTGTGACCATGTTTTATATGACACTGTCAGCTGTTGTATATAGTCACATTCTCCACCACATACCGGGTTAGGTGTCTAAACTGAAGTCATCTGTTTAATTCCTCTTATAATGACAGGCACCTGGCTTCTGGATTCTTTTTCAACACCAAAGTGTGACACGGAATGCTATCAAAAGGCATCTTCCTCAGAACTATTTCTGGAGGAAGACAGGCTTAGACACTGTAAAACAGCATTGCTTCCTGGGGCTCTCGAAAGACTTTTACGTGCACAAGGAAAAGAAAAAATGGAATCGATGCGGTAGAGAAAACTGTGTTTAAAAAAACCTCAAAACACCCGTATACAACAGATGGTTTTTACACAGCCTGTAAAGTTGGTTGTTGTGGGGGAAGAGGGGCAGAGGAGACTTGAAATCCCAGTGTGTGTGGAAAATGTTAGTTAAACTTGTGTATAGCACAGGAGATCTTCGTGGCTCTTAATACTGAGATTTCAGTCTTTTAGAGAGAATATGAAATTCTCTAAGGAAAATTTGTACCACTGCTTTTTTTATTGTTATGCTTTCCAGGATGCGTTTTCTCTGTTTTTGTTTAAGTTTGGCAGAGCTCTTAAATGTGGCACCAGCATGGGATTTGTAGTTTTCTTTCCAAGGAGACATGTTCTGTGATCCTATTGCTCAGAGGCTGCAGTGAGAAGTGAATGGAGTGTTGTGTGTAGCAGCAAATGATAGCAGGGCTGTTGCTTGGCTATTTCAGTGATTTGGTTTTGGCACTCTGTGCTGAACATGACTGAACTGTGTTTGTGTACTGTGTCATGGGAGACCTCAGTATGCTGTAAATAAGATGTGCTGTCTGGACAGATAAGATGCCTTTTCATTATGAGTTAGAAATGTACTCTTTTTTGTGATGCCAAAAGTGGGCTGAGTTCACTCTTCCCCAATGAAAGGAACAAGAAGATTCTTCAGTTTACACACCACAGTACTTCATATTGCGAACATCACTTATTTTCATCTTTTTTTCCATAAATTTACTGAACCTAGTACATGAAACACAGACACCAAGGTTTAGTCAGGAAAGCCTTTCTCTGCTCATTCTGTTTCCATCCCAGGGAGAATACTGTCAAGAGAGTCTCCCTAGTTAGCAGTCTCCAGAATAGCCACGTATTTGCGAAAAGACTAAAGCTTTAGTGTTTGCTACAGGTTCACATCGTGTGCTTAAATCAGGCAGTGGAGCATTGTGGCTGAGCTTTGGGTGGTCGTAGTGTAGATGGCAGTGAGCAATTCTGCAGTACAGTTCAGAAGCAGGAAGAGAAGGTGGCTTGCTTGGGTTGGCACAAAGATTGTGTGGAAGTATCTGCAGGTTCGATTTGAATGTCTGCGTGCCAGGTTGTGGGGGGAAAACAACCCAGACACCACACCCCTTGCATCTGTGTGTTAAATCTTGAGGGTTCACATTGGTGTGTTTAATGGTGAGAGGGGGAGAGAGGTTGGTTTGTTTCTTTGTGGTAGTTTCGGGTTTTGGCAAAGTCAGATTTTCATCAGATACTCTGCTTAGTTTGTCCCTACCTAGTAGATTGACAGGAATGAGAATAACAGTTACTATTTTTAGAAAGAATGTTCTTGGAGGTTCTTAAAATGCTGGTGCCATTTCAGTCACATGCACAGCAGTGATAGTCCCCACCTGCCAGGGTGTGCTACATCAGCTGTCAGACAGGGGACTGCACATTGTGCAGTTAGGGGAGAAAGACACTAGGAAAGGCTCATTTTGAGCATTTCATAGAACACCTGTTGGAGTATTTTGGAGGAGGTAAAAACTGGGATTTCATGTTATCTCATTCTGTACTAAACATTCATTATCCAGATACTAAAGGAAAACTTTACATTGACTGTTAAAGATTACAATAGGTGTGTCTGAGCGAGGTGAAGATGCTGCTAAATGTTTAAGATATGTGGTATGTATCACAAGATAAATATTTAAGTAGTTTAGAGAAGTAAATTATCAAATAGTTGTCTGTGTATATGTATGTATGTGGATGGTAAAACAAAAAATGCTCATGTTGGTTATCACATTACTAAGATACCATGACTTAATCCAGAAATGTACCTGCATGTGAGACTTTAGAACTGGTACACTTCTCTACCTGGTTTATTGTGTTTACTAATGTATATTTTTCTAAATATACAGATATTTCAATCTAAAAAAATTCTATATTTATCTGTAATTTCTATCTGGTTTGGACAGTGCATGAGGTGCTGTAAAATTCTGTACATATAGAGACTTATAGAAGAAACACTGTAGTTGCCCTGTGAATGAGAAGTTATACATAGAAGTACAGTCAGTATGCCAAGACCTGTAAGTTATTTCCCTGAATTCACCAAAAATTCACTTAAGCACGCACCAATCTCAACTTTCCTGTAAGTACCGTGGTGCAAGTGTACCCAGGTGATTACCTTGCTCTCTCTAAATGTTAGCAGGTCTGCTTTAGGTTCTGCATCACGTGACAAGATGCAGTCCACGTTTAGTGGGATAATTATAATGGAATACGTCATCTTGCATAGACTTATAAAGGTCTTTCAAAATGTTCTGCAAAATGAAGGTAAACGGAGCAGAATTACAGATCTTCGTAAGCAAGGAAAATTAAATTCATAACCAGTGCAGTGCCCGTGACTTGTGCCATGTTCTCAGATCAGGGCAGCTTTGTGAACTTAGTTGTACAAAAGCTTTGTGGAGCAGGATGGCAGATCAGCTCATCACTTTTGAATTTCTGTTTATATAAACTTGTCGCATCTTGGCTAAGCTCAAATTGTGACATTTATTTCCTCATCCTCTGTACTCAGTGCATCTTCTAAAATCATACCTAAGCGACTTGCTGTACAAATTGCCTGCAGCTCAGTGCTCAGGAAGTCATCTGGGTTTGGTTTTGTTTTTTGAAGAGAGTGTTTCAGCTAAGAAATAGGAAACTTCTTTCTCTTTGAAACACAGAAAATCCCTGGCTAGGTACCCCCTTGAGCCCAGCTGGCCTCCGCTATGCTCAAGGACCAGTGCAGAACGATCAAGGAGAGCACTCCAGAGGTCAGGAACTGGGTTCTTAACTGTCCTTACGCACGAGCCAATATTGTGAACGTAAACTCCCTTCACCTACCCCGTGGTTTTCCACTCAGGCTTCCTGTAGCTTGCTTCTCCGCTCACACTGAACCTGGAGGCCGTGTCCCAGTGCATGGACAGTGCCTCCTGCAGCAGCTGCCCCCTTGCCCATTGTGCCTGTGGGTGCAGCTCTCAGACAACCAACAGCTGGAGCTCTGTCGCGTGCCGTGCACATCTGTACAGGCTGTTTGCTTCATGCGGGGTTTCCTGCCTCACCCAAATTCCAAAGAGTTCAAGGACCACATGGTTATTGCCAAACTTCATGATGCTACTTTTGCAAAAGTGGTGAGATCATTTTATTGGTGTCTGTGTAGTGGGTACTGGATCAAAGACTTGTAGTCTGCTGGGCCTCTTGCCTTAAATACCCTTCAGCTCCCAGCACCCTCTCCCTGCAATAAAAACCTCTCCTGGGCCACTGAAAGGGTTTCTGTCCTTCAAGGTACTTTAATTTACTTTCTCTGGTGGACTGTTGTGACTGATGATGCTGAAGCGAGGTCCTGGCCCTTCTCTTTTTTTCCCCTGGATTTCTTCTTCTTTGGCCTGTCCTTATTAGTTGTCACATATGTTTAACAGGCTTACTGATGGGAATTGTCTAGGATTCTCAACTTGTGTCTTGTACAAGAAATAGTAGTTAACATGAACATCACTATTTAGGACTGGTATAACTTACTGGTTTTAGGTCCAAGACAGATCCTAAAAATAAAAATTGAGAGAAAACACTTGTAAAATAACCAGTTTTGGTTATTTTAACAGGCAGGTTTGGCTTCTAATCATATTAAAAGTGTGCTCGTGCACACACACACATAAACACATACATATACATAAATAAAACTTGGGGGTAAGTGCTGCCAGTAATTCAGGCAGTGTCTAATAATTTACCTGAATTCTCCACACTATTCCACAGTCACACTTTCAACTGCTGAATTCTCAGTTCTTTTGCTGGTACTGCAGCTGGGATTTACTGGTACAGGCTTAAAAACAAACCCCAGCTTGGTGAAGGCTGTTAGGCAGTTTCACCTACAAATGGAATTTATTCAGCAGGGGTTCAGTAATATTTATTGTATAGAATAAATGACACTTGAAGTAAATTAATTTTATACTTGGTATTTGGAACTGTTCCTTATGCTCATTGGGTATGGAGTTCCTTTAGCTGCTAGGACAGTGGTCAGGTAACACAGTTAAAGTAGTCCTCAAAACACTTTCTCCCATTTAGCCTTTCCCCTGTTATGTCACTAGCTCCGTGCTACTGCTTTTCCCTGCAATTCTGGTTGTTCCACGGCTGAGCCAACTGTTGGCTACTCCACAAGCAGCCAACATTTACCTGAATATAGTAGAGCCTCTTCCAAAACACCACCTCTCCATTACCTGACCTCTCACAGGATCCATAGCATAAAGCAAAATGAACGGCGCTGCTTTGTACAGGCAAAAAAAGGTTTTGACTGATTTTTGTTGGTTTAGGTCATGTACAAAACTATGTATGGAGATACTGTTGAAATATATTTTTCCCCCTAGGAAAATGCATCTTGAGCATCCCTTTCCCACCCTCCATATGTTGCCCATGTGTAACATTTGTGCACTGTGGTGTAAGGAGGGGAACTGCTTCTGTGGGGTTTAAAACACCAGAAAGTTTGCTGCTCTCTGACCCCACACTGGGCTAAGAACTGTAGGACTGTGGTTGTGTTTGGGTTTAAACGTGTACTAGAATTCTGTCAGCGTGCATTTCCTTACCTTGCTTCTTCTCACAACTGGTTTTGCCAGTTGGAAGCTCTCATGGTTTTGTTTTCTTTTTTTGTTTGTTTCTATAGTATATTAAATTAACCTGGATTTGACATTTGTAAAACTTTCAAATCTGCTCTCCTGTAAAAAAATAGTTTATTTAGCTGAAAACTTCCTACAAGAAAAATCTTTAACTATTAGCTAAATTTTTTAATGTAAACCTGGAAATTATTTAGTACCTAATTGTTTGAATACAGTACTGTAGAGCAGGCCTAGGATATGGGACTTGTTAGCATTGTGACTTCATACTGATAAAGTCAGCTACTATGTGGGATGTTTTTAAATTGTGACTTGTTTTCTAAGACCCCCCCCCTTTGTCTTTTTCACAGCTAATATTTTCACAATAAACACAGCCAAACATAAAAATGTTAATGTATAAATGATGAAATTCTGTTAATTCCCAACAAAATATTTTTGTATATAATAAAGATTTAATATTGAAAAAATGTAATTGGCTTTTTTTCTGATTTTTTTTTGGTCATAGTCTGCATTTGAGCCACATAATACATGAAGGACCAGTCTTTGCATTTGCCTCTCATCTTTGGATCTTGGTGCTCCACCTCCATAAAAGCAGCTTTTCAGTTGGTCTTGTTTACCTCGATGTTCATGAACGTGCCACAGCCCCATTCCATGCATCCTGGGGGCTCTTCAGCCACCCTGGGCACGTCCTCATTGCAGACTCTGGGTGCCTCATTTCCTGAGCACTGTGGCTCGAAGGGAGTCGTTCTCCTGGGCCCGCACTGGAATCAGCCAGGGGACAAAGCCCAGGGGACTGGACTGAGCAGCTGGAAGGAGGCAAGCGCTGGGTACTGCAAAGCAGAGCCTGCTGGCCTCTGGAGGTAGCACACAGTCCTTGAAAGGCTGCAGACCTCCTGCACTGCAAAGGTGTGGGTTCTCCAACCGTCCTGGGGAGCGCAAAGGGAAGCAGTATTTTGGGGAGGTAAGTCAGGGTGTGAAATCACACCTTTCATGAGATAAGTCTCAGCTTCCTCTGAAGCACCCTACAGAGGTCTTTTACCACCTCCTTTCCTAGGGAAGACCACATCTAAGCTTGAAAATGGATTTTCCATGTGAGGCCAGCCTGGAATCTCTCGTTTGTCTCACATAGTGGATGCACATCCAGCTCTTCCAGAGTGGACTCTGAATTAATTTGCATCAGTTAGGCTGGGTCCCTGAAGAGGCCATGCTGTTAGCCTAGGGAAGGGCAGGATGAGAGAAATACTGCTTCTGCTGCTCCCTTGGATCTTCATGTCCCCACTCTGAGCTAGTTTTAAAATTAATGTGCTTAAGTATCCTGTTTTCAAGTGCATGGAAGAATCAACTGTAGTGAAAATCGCGTACATATCACCTGCTCCCTCAGTTCTCTGAAGGCCATTCTACCCTACCTGGTCCAAAGGTGCTTCTGTGGTCACAGGAGTGCTGCCAAAATGCTCCACAAAGAGCATCTGTGAGGACAAAGCCAAGACTGAAGTGCAACCAATGCCTTCTGCAGCCGCACTGATGAATCCTAAAAGCAGGGCAGCGGATGAGGCGAGGAGCCAAGACACCCCAGCAATCCTCATGAGCAGCGGGGAGCCTGGGGTCCCTGGGGCCTTGTGACTGCTTTGTGTTGCTTGTGTCCCTCCTGCTGTGCCCAAGGCTGCCCATTCAGAGCACTGAGCTGGAGCTGAAGCAGTGGGGAACAAACAAAACCTTCTCTCTCTTAATGGTGTGTCCACAGAATACCCAGCATTTGGGGGGGTTTCTGCCTCTGTAAACAAGTTCCCCCTCCTACACCTGTGACACAGCGTGCACACCCTGAAAGCAGTTACACAGCGCAGTGCTCACAAGGCTCACACCAGAGCTCTGCAAGGAAGATCAGAGCAAGTGGACAGTGGCACCACGTGGATGCCCCCACAGCCACTTGCCGCCTGTGTGCACCACTTTTCAAGGCCACGGGCATGACAGAAATCCCCAAAAGAAAAACAGTGGAAATTACATGCATAACTTTATTCTATTGTTTCGACATAGCATTTAATAGAAAGTTTTGGTAAACTCATTACAGAGGCAACTTTTGAGTAGCAATGGGCAAAAGAAGACTTTCCCACTCACAAACACACACCCCTCCCAGAAGCAGAGTTATGCACTTCCATCCTCATAAAGGATCTTTCCTTCTACACCAGCACAGTTCAGGCAACACCATCAGCTTCACTTAACAGATGAGATGCAGCAACGCCCACGGCCCAGCGTGCAAAGCTATCCTGAGCTCTCAGGGAATGGAAAGGCACCATGGGGCTTCTCTGCAAAGTCCATGTCCTCAGGGAAAGCTGAACTGACGTGACTTTTTAAAGGCTTCTTAGACAATCTGCTCAAGGCCATGTGGGAAGAGAGCAAGAAACTGAGCAGAACTCCTACCCACCAGCTACACTGCAGGGCCTGACTACTGATCACCCCCACACAGGTGCCTGCTTGTTTCTCTGTCAGCCATCTCACAGCCTCATCTGCAAGCACTGATACTCCACCTACTTAGAACATCATCTTCCCAAGCCCACATTTACACTGATCTCTGCTGCATTTCTGTTCAATCCACAATTACAAAAATCATGATGAAAAAACAGGCAAAATAGTTCGAGCACACAGTGCTTTACTAATACTTTGCTGTTAGTCAAAGAAACAAGCAAAATATCTGCACTGAAAATGTCATATGGGGTAAAATGATCATTTTGTGGTGTGCAGCAGGGACCCTTCATGTGCACATACCAAAAGGTATTGCCATACCTTAAAGTTCAGAATGCAGTTTAAAGAGCTGAAACTTGCGAAGGTAAGTAAAAACATACCAGAAAACAGAAGTGCTGTACAGAGGTATAAATCCCTAAAGTGGTCTTGCTTTTTGAAAAAGAGGCTTTGTTATTTCCCGCAGTGTGCAGTTCACAATCCATAAAGCCAAACAATAATTAATAAGAGAATCTAATCAAGTACCTTTCTAAGAGCCCTCCATTGCACTTGCTCCAGAGTGAAGGCATTCTGCACATCCAGTCTTAAAGGAGCAAAACAGTTGCTGCATTGCAGAACCCTGGGTTTCCAGGGCCTGCTGGTTTGCTTGCTTACAAAAAGCAGTTTGTACTTTGCTGTTTTCTCCCGCGCATATTAATGCAAGCAATCTGGCTTCCGCTGCCCTGCAGATCTGACACCTACCACAGCAGCTATGTTCAATTTCTCTTCCATGGTTCTCTTTTCATCCCTTATATATGTATTTTCCACTGAAACTGCAGAGTCCCCTGATCGCCCTAATTCCTGGCTGTGCTGCCCAAAGTACCAACAGAGCAGCTCTACTGCTGATTCCAAACACACCAACGCTACATAGCTACAGAAGAAACAACAGGCTAGAGCAAAAACTGGATACTCAGTACAGCTCCTATACACTCCCACCTAAAGCATGAAATCCATACAGTGCAACATAAAGAACAAGGGGGAAGAATCTTGGTTCTTTCATAGTTACAGCTTTTACAGAAGACTCTGTCATTTCCAGGTTAATGTTTGATGAAGCAAAAAGCCTTTGCACGACCTCAAATCTTCTTCTCTCAGCGAGAGTGGCCACCAAAGGACTGCTCAACGCCACAGTGCCATCGGCCGAAGCAACGTTAGGCTGTATTCATGAGAGAGAGCAAAAGACAGAGACATTAAAACATTTTCCAAGCACTGCTGTTCCTGCCATCGCAGAGCTCAGTTCTTTCATACAAAACCACTGGAGAGCTTACAAGGCAGCAGCAAAAGGTCAAGATTCCCTTTACTATTAGCCCTGCCAAGTGCGATGTACTGATCCAGAACCAAAGCTCTATGGTACACTTTAAGAAGTAACATCTCTCCTGCTGTGTCATTCCCTGAGTTCAACTTCTCTCACTGCACATCACACTTAACTACCACTCTGAGCAAACAGTAGAATTCCCCTTGGCTCTACATATTTAAAGGATTTTACTATTGTTTTTTTAAGTGACTTTAAAAAGCTAAAAATAATCACAGAATCATAGAATGTTTTGGGTAGGAAGATCATTCAGTTCCAATCCCCCTGCCACAGGCAAGGACACTTCTCATTAGACCAGGTTATCCAAAGCACCATCCAATCTGGCCTTGAACACTTCCAGGGATGGGGCATCCACAGCTTCTCAGGGCAGCCTGTTCCAGTGCTCACCACTCCCATAGTAAAGAGTTTCTTCCCAGTATCTGATCTAAACCTGCCCTCCTTCCCTCCTTCGGTTTGAATCCAGTCCTCCCTGTTCATCACTACATACTCTTGTAAAAAGTCTCTCTCCATCTTTTTTGTAAGCTTCCTTCAGGTACTGGGAGGCTGCAATTATGTCACCCTGAAGCCTTCTCTTCTCCAGGCTGAACAACCCCAATTCTCTTACCCTTTCCTCACAGGAGAGGTGCTCCATTACTCTAATGCCCTGCACCATTCCTTCAGCAGTTTCAATATATAGCCTCAGAGTTTTGGGACTTCAGGATTTGCCAAGGCTCAAGCACTGTTGCTATCAAAGCAAAATTTCTGTTTCCCAAGGAGAGATGATTACTGAGATTTAAAAACAGTAAGACTATTAGAAAAATAAAACTGGAGCTTAAGTTACAATTTTCTTTTGCTCACAAGCCACAAAATCTCCCACATAAAGCAATGTTCAGAAGTTAGGTATCCCCTGCAGTAAATGACATTTGCCATGTCAGACTCTGACCTTGGCTAAGCACTGCCTACAGCTGAAATTCCCACTGGAGCTTGACATCTCCTCCTTTGTTGGGAAGAAATGTGGCCGAGGACACAGCCACTCCTGCTCTGTGTCCACGAGCCACGCTCCCATCTCCATTACTCACCAAACAACACAATGCTGGAACAACCTGAAGATCACAGCAGGCACGCAGCAGGACAAGAGTGTCATCAGGCAGCTCTGTGAAGGAAACATTCCCAGGGGAAAGATCATTTCCAGTGAGCCTTGCACCAGGCTGGCTGCTGGAACACGGGCTTGAACAGGGAGCTAACAGGTTCTCCTCAGCTGATCCAGCCCCTTCCTGCCTGCAGAAGACAATGGGATGGGCAAAGGGTCTGACTATCTCTGTGCTTGAGGGAAGGCACAAGCAGAAAAGGGCGTTTCCTCCCCATCATCCTTGCCGCTTCCCTAAGTATCTGCTCAGCGTTTCACTCTGAGTCTGCAGGCTGGATGAATGACCTACGCCTCAAATAAACCATGAACCTATGCTCCCAAAATCCATACGAGATGCTAACTTCAGCAAAGCACAATTTGAGAGGAATGGCACAGCTGAGACTGCCTCGGGGCTGGGAGATGGACTAACTGGTACCTGTGGTGCCCTTCAACTCTGTAACAAAAAGGCTGTAATTCCTACCACAAGCAACAGGCATAAAACAGCTTTTGAATCTGGATCCAGCTACACTTATGCCTGGACTTTAGCAGCAGACATTATGTCCAAAGCCAGGTGATAATGCAACACACTCAATTAACTGCGCCCTGCTGTTAATGGCATCTGACGAGTGTTACCACATCAGCAGGCTTCTGTTTTCTATTTCTTTTCTGTCTCCACAAATGAGTTAAGCTCTCCCACCTGGGTCCTGTGCATATATGGATGCACACTGACATTTTGCTGCATAGTGCCACAATTTACACTGGACTTCCCTTCGTTATCTTAATGTCAGGAAATTCTTTATATACAAGAGAGGAGAGAAAAATCCAGGGAAGTCTGTCTTGGACTTCACAGGTAGCTTTTAATTAACACTGTGGTGCCAACTAGATTGTGAGGATGGCATTTGTTTGACATTTATGTTTAATCTCCTGTTTCAGCAGCTGCAAAATAACCCTCTAATTGCAGTGTCTCTCTGCTAAACTCATTTTTGCTAAATTTAGTTTGCACTTGAACAATATACGCTTTTACACAGGAGACAACACCTAATTTGTAATTCTCAGCATTTAGGCGGGAAGGACTCTGGCATGCAATAACTACAGAAATTAGCTTGCCAAACTGAAAATGCTCACACTCAGCAGAAGCAAAGTTGAGCAGTCTTGGGGGAATGTGTAATTTACACACAAAATCTGTCAGTGATTGAGGGCTGAATTTAACTCACAGCCAGGAATGCTAAGCATAGTACACCAAACTCATAAAAAGGGAACAGAACAATTTATGTTCGCTCAGATCACCAACTGCTCAAAGAGAGCCATAAATGCTTCAACATGGAGAGAGCTTCTAAAAGGAAAATAAAATTTTTTAAAAGGGCTTTTCCCAACATACCAGACATAGCACTGATAAGAAGGTGAGCAGCTGAAAAAAGTTCTTCATCCTGAGGCTGATATTTCTGCAACAACAGCTCGCTCTGTAAACTGCACCCTAAGAGCTGCAAGAAGTGAAGGAGGTCTCTTTGTTGTTCAAGTTTTAACTCCTCCAGATCTGGCTTGTCTCCTGTGCAGATATCATCAAACTGAAAGGAAAAGAGTAAGCAAAACTTCTTGAAAAGAAAAAAATTCAAGCAAAAGAGAATGCTAGTACTATTCTGAAATTACTTTTAGGAAGCAAGCCAAAGGTTCTTCATCTTACCATGTCCCCCAGAGCAGTCACCATTTCTTCACGGAGCAGGAGCTCACAAAGGGTTTTATATAAAACTCTTTGCTTGTCTTCCGGAAGCTTCACAAAGGGCTGGAACTGGGTCTTCAACCGTGACAGATCTTTCCCAAGAAAGCAGTGGAAAGCAAAACTAAGTATTTCTACACAAATGCCATAAAAACAGGTAACATTTTGCTATGTGTTTCATAAGCTCATTTATCACCACACCTTGACATCCTGATTTCCATCAGCACAAGTTAAAATGCAAGGCTGGAATAGATCTGATTTTATTTCCTAAGGAGCCAGTGAAGCCTCAATGCAAACATTAAGAAAGAAGAACAGCTACCAAGAATCAACATTTTGGTGTACAGTATTTTTAATATTTTAAAAGTCAGTACTTTAATGTTAACCAACTAACTGCATCTTCAGTCTCTCACTTCAAAGTTTATCTCCAGAGAACGTTCATTTATAGGGCAGAATGAAGAGTACTCATTAAGTACAAGGGAGTGCTCTGCATTCACTTTCTCACAATTCAACTATGATACTGAAATTAAGTCTTTTGTGAACGAATTACCACTTTGCTAAAAAAAAATGAAGCTTTCAAATCAATAATGTCAACTGGAAGGCTGGAATGCTTTTTTCCACATTCCAAAAATGTGGGCATGCAAGTGTTCTCAAATTTGTTTAAAAGAAATTTTCCTTCATGTCACTCCAGTCAAGAAACATGCTCTCTTTAAAGACTTCCTTTATAACTAAAAAATTACTTCACTGGGGAAAAAAAAAGCCCAGCCTCAGGCAGATATTTTGTTTATCTGATGCAAACATATGACTGTCTATACAAATAACAGAAAATGAAATGTACTTTCAAATTCTTTAGTAAAAACAATTTTTTTAGCTTTTTTATTTTTCAAGAGACAGTGGAGGTTAAATTAATTAAAGAAATCTCCGAGCCTTTTAAGCAGGAAAAGCACAAATGTATGTCAAGCTAAAATAAAAAACAGAACAGTGGCATACCATTCTTTCACAAGTAAGTGTTTTTTTATATATTGTTTATTGAACAACCATTAACCAAGGGTGAAACTTAAAGACAAGAGAAGTGATATTCATGAGCAGAACCAGCTGTAAGAACTCTACCAAGAACTGATGAAAAGCACAGTGTGTTCTGAGGCCTTGACCGGTTTTCCCTTTTTTCATTCCTCCAGTAACATTCCTGCCTCTTCCTTCCAAATTTCTACAACAAACTCCTGGGCAATTATACCAGTCTGCAAACTTCCATTTAAACCACATTTTAATTTTCTCAATTATAAAGCTCCTCAGAAATTAAAGAGGCCAAGTGAAGGCAAGGGAGATGTCTAATTCTGTGACTTAACCTGTAACTGAGAAGCTTTACTGAGAGTATTTTTCAAATCATGAGAAAGTATCTTCAGTGACTCTTTCAGAATGCAAGCATGTATCATCACTAAACTTGCAGAGGTTATCTGAAATGTAACAGAGCTGTCATAAACTCCTGACTTTGTAAGATGATATTTATCACAGATTGATTCAGAGTGTTGATAGGAAAGAGTCCACTGCGTACACTTACTGCAAACTGATTTTTTATATTCTTTCAGTGCATTCCCCAAGAGTTCCTGATAAGACCTATTAAAATGTACTACAAGATTTCTTACTTACTATTGTACCAGATTATTTCTGCCTATCAGGATATCTAATTCACTGTAATATAATCATGTCAAGCATTTCTGGTAATACCTTGTTTCAATACACTTAGAGAAGCATCACTGGGAACGAGGTTTTTAGCCCCAGAGTACATCTCATTATCAACAGCATCTGGCTGATAGAGGAATGAAGCATCTCTGAATTGAACTGAATGGGGATAAGTTGAGCCTTCTGTGCTTTCTTTTTCAAAACCTCCTTGCTGTTCATCTAGCAGACAGAACTCTGTAATTAGAAATTCAATCAAAAACAATAATTAATAAAATATACAAGCAATTACTGAATGAGATGATAGCTTGTATTTTCTAGTGCTCTCACATGTGGTATCTCCATGTCTTGTCTCTTCCAGATGGAAAGAATGCCAGAGGTTGCTGTGCATGTGAATTATTGAGCATTCCTGCAGCCCTGATGTTTGGTACAGTGTGTACAGACAGAAGACCTGTGGTGCAGCTGCTTCCTACAGAATGTGACACCAGCTCCTGTGAACTAAATTAATGTAGACAGAAAATAACATGAAAACTTCCCTCTGACACTGTAAACCAGAATGCTGCACACAGGAGATGCAGGTAGGAATTCTTGATGTTTTCACAGAATAAGCTGAGTTGGAAGGGGCCCTCAAGGATCATCGCATCCAACTCCTGTCCCCACACAGCACCATCCCAAAGAATCACACCACGTGCCTGAGAGCATTGTCCAAATATTTTTGAGCTCTGTCAGGCTTGGTGCTGTGTACACTTCCCTGGGGAGCCCGTTCCAGTACCCAACCACCCTCCGGGGGAAGAACCTTTTCCTGATATCCAGCCTAAATCTCCCCTGACACAACTTCAGGCCATTCCCTCAGGCCCTGTCACTGTCACCACAGAGAAGAGATCAGTGCCTGCCCCTCCTCTTCCCCTCACAAGGAAGGTGTAACTGCAATGAAGTTTTCCCTCAGTCTCCTCCAGGCTGAACAGACCAAATGACCTCAGCTGCTCCTCATATGGCTCCCCCTCAAGGCCCTTCACCATCCTCGCTGCCCTCCTCTGAATACTATCCAAGAATTTTCTTACATTGTGACACCCAAAACTGTCCCCAGCACTCGAGGTGAGGCCGCTCCAGTTCAGAGCAGAGCAGGACAATCCCCTCCCTTGCCCGGCTGGAGATGCTGTGCTGGATGCCCCCCAGGACACGTGTGGCCCTCCTGGCTGCCAGGGCACTGCTGACTCAAATTCAACTTGTCACTGACCAGGACCCCCGGGTCTCTTTCCATGGCACTGCTCTCCAGCCTCTCATTCCCCTGTCTGTACGTTTCCTACCCATTAAGAGCCGTGCTGCAATGCAGGCAATGGGACCCACTCATGAAGGAGACACATGAAAGTACTCTCTGAGATCCATAAGAACTCTTGAGAGTCCTTTACAGAGCTTCTGTTGGTCATGGCACTGACAGACTCCTCTTTCTCAGCCAAGCCACAGGTCCATCCTCAAGTTCTTCAGGTAAGTTGAAAGCAGGAGGCTTCTGAGAGTCTCTAAAGGACATCACCCAGGGATGTTTCCTAAGAGAATCACTGCAATAATTGTCTCTCTTCAGTAACTTCATGAAGGAAATAACACGCCCTGGCTGGATTACCCTTTCTGCCTCATCTTGGTGACAATCGCTGGCCCACCTCCCCAAACGGGACTGTCCTTGTCACCATCCCAGTGCCCCCAGCCTGATGAAGTTACGGGCCTCCTGGAAGGTACAGGGAGCCTTTTGTAAGAGTTATGCTGAGAAATCTGGAGATCAAGTTCTGTGCTCATGTGTCCAACACTGTGCCCTAATGATGCAGAATACAGTCAAAGTCCTATGCATATTCTGATCATCTTTCATTGGCTCAAATGCAAGATTTGAATGTGTACCCACTGCACTCTGCAGACAGTCTGAGGAGAACACAGGCAGGCTAGCAAGAGAAACTCAATTTTAAACTAATACCTGACAGCAAAGGGAAAAAAATATAACTAATCAAGCACAGTGCTCACGTGTTACCAGGCACAAAACCTAAATATAACCTTTCTGCAGTTTTTAAGAGTCTGTCTCACTAAATTAAGGACATTCAAAGCAGATGAGAAAGCATGGAGAGCACTCCATCAGCAAAAAGCTTTTTCAAAGGGAAAGCAGACAAAGAAATCCCTGCCATAGAGAAGGAAAGAACAATGGCAGACCTTTATGCTTGCATAACCCTTCATGGAGAAGAACGGGCTACAGAGGAGCAGAAAGCGACTAACACAAGCTAAGAACTTCCCAAAGCAACAAGACTCTGGACAGCAGCTGAGGCACCACAAGGCCAACTCACTCATGTTACTGCCATTGAAAATAACAAGGCTTTCACGCAAACCCTGAGGAGGAAGACTCTGCTAATAAACTGTCTCCCCTCCTGAGGCAAAACAATGCTCTTAAGGGAAATCAAACTTTTCGGATGATGTTGTAAAATCTTGAAATGGGAGTCAATTCACAGGGAAACACAGGACTCAAAATTCCATATTAATAGGACTTAATTAATTCTGTATTGAATTCTATTACATTCACTGAGGACAAACCTTCAACGGTGCAGTTAGAGCTTGTTAGTTTCTCAGAAATCTTAACAAAAATGTAAGAAATACAGAGATATCAATGAAAACAATCAGAGAGACTCCTTTATCTAGAAAAGTGAATCTATTGGGACTGTTTAATTTAGACATTTAAGGAAACGTAAACCACACACATACAGCACTGAACAGAACAAGGCAAATCAGCTGGGTGCTATTATATCCCCTGCTTTGTAAAGCAAGAACAAGAGGCATTTCAGCGCAACTTTAGAGACACAAAACTGCAAAACCTTAAGCAGAAACAGCTTTTACATGGAGCGGAAAATTAGCCTGGAGAAATCAAACAGAATGATTACAGGAAAGCACAATGGTAAATGGATGAGAAAAGGATTAGATCTTTTTTCTTTTTTTAAATTTGTTTTATTTATTTATAAAAATATCCAAATATGTCCAGTCACATTAGTCAGAACATTTAAAAGAAAATTTATATACCATTTTTCCTAACAGAATAACTCAAGTACTGTCAGGGCAAAGAAAAAGAAACAATAAAAAGCTTACATGCATCTTACTCTGTAATTATCTGTGAAGAGAATCCCATTAGGTTACACCTGCTACTGGTCACTTTCAGTCTCATGAGAAAGGACTACTTTAGTCCCTGGGTTTAACTTCAAAGACTATTTTGGTTTCCATAAACAGACACTGATCCCTACTGCTTACACATTAACAAGTTAAGTTTAGGCTCCACCACACTTATTTTTGCAGGCAAAGCCCTAGTTTTGTTGTTAGTTCCTCCCCTCTACCTTCTTAATGACACTCAGGCAAGGGAAAATAGCTCAAATTAAAAAAGAAAAGAGGCAAGACACAGGTTGTTTAAGATAAAACATGAAACAAGCTGTGCTGGTTTTGAAGCTTCAAAGACAGTAATATTAAATGTGAAAAAAAAAGAGCAGAAAAAGAAGTAAAAGTGGAAAAAGAGCAAAGAAATACAGATCATTAACAAAACCCATGTATTCTCAGCTAGCAGGACATCATAATTTCATGTAGAAATCACCTAAGTAGGCTATCAGCTATATACTACCTATGTAGTCAGACAGCCTTAATTGCACCTCATTACTCTGAATTACAGTTCTATGATAACCGTGACGTCAGCATCCTCTGCTATTATCTCTGTGTTCTGTGTACGTCAGAGCAATTCCACTTTTCAGAAACTTTTTACACGTTACATAATATTTACTTCTATTCCTGAGCCTACAGAATCCCTTAATATCAGAAGGACTATGATGGAGAGTTAATCTTCTGCATTTCTCATCCAAGTAAAGCACATCCTGGATTCAAATCTCAGCTGTACTCCAACTAGCTCTTCAATGTATCTTCTGTTTCTCTCCACATTAGTCCTTCCCAACTTCCAGTTCTACTATCTGATTTTATTTCTCCTTGCATAACATCCCTTGAAACCTCCTTTAGGTCACTGAGTTTAAATGAGGATAGACAAGAAAGAAAAACCCAAGTGATTGTGCGGAGCAGAGATATGACTCCCCCCAAAGCCAATTTCAACATTTTTTTTTAACCTGAGAAATATTCGACCTGACATAAGTAAAGCACAACCAGAAAACATGACAAGAGCATTTCTGCAACCACTCTGAGGGCAATCTTTAAATGAAAGTGTAAGCTAGAAAAGTTTAAATTCCAGCCCTGTATGAGTGATTCTTTTCTTAAGATGACTGTTGTCTAAACATTCCTGGTTGACAGTTGATTTACATTCAAGTCACTCTCGGCAACAGGTGAAGGGAATAGCCTGGGCCAAGGGCCAGCTGGCTGGAAGCAAAATTGCAGAAAAAGACCTGGACAACAAATCCGAGAGGATCAGCAGCATGCCCTTGCAGTTATTGAAGTTTGCTGCATGCTGGGCTGTACTGACAAGACTGTAGCTGGCAGATTGATGGAACTGAATTTTCAATTTGGGAAAGTGCATTCAGAGTGCCAGGTCCAGTTTCGGACTCCGGAGTACAAGCCCCACATTCACAGACTGGACCAATCTAGCAAACAGCAGATACTAAGGAAAAAAAAGTTCACCACTACGGTGGTCAAACATGGTACCAGGCTGCCCAGAGGGGTGATGGAATCTCTGTCTCTGGAGATAAATCAAAACTTTAGAATAGACAAGGATATGAGCAATCTGACCTAACTCTGAACTTAGATCAAAGTTCAGAAGTTGGCCCTGCCCTGAGCAGAGGCTCAAGCTACTTGATCTCCTGTGGTTCCCTGAAACCTAAGTTATTCTCAGTTTCCAGTGTATTCAAGCAAGTGAAAAAGCATTACTAAATCAAGAGTTTTAAAATTACTAGATCAGCATTTCTAGCACAAAAAACTATCAAGGCAAAGACCATACAACATAACCACCTTCATGCACAGGGAAACATAAAAATCATTGTCTGACCAAAAGCTTTGTCCACAGCTGAACTGTGTGCCACAAAAAATGAGCTTTTAACTTACCAAACTGGCCATTGTGCTTTATAAACAGTTCAATTACACCGTAGGCAATAGTGGTTGCAGGAGGAATTTCAAGGATCACACTAGAATCCTTCATCAAACTTCCATCTTCACTTACTGAAACCTACAAGACAGATTTATTCACCATTTATCTGATTCAGCTACTATAAAGCTTAAACACATAAGGAAGGTGAAAAATACAGAGGGAGAATGTGCTTTATTCTCCATGATGTCTCATCAAAGCACATGTTACATCTGACTTTTAAGAAAGGAACTAGATGAAGAGTGAGGTAGAAACACAATGCCAAGAGCAGCTCTCACACTCTTAGCTACCCTGTCCTAGCACAAAGCTGAGCTCCAGGAGCAGCTTTTGCCACACATGAAGCACCATGTCACTAGGAAATGAGCACCCACTTCAGTACTCTGCCTTGCCCAGTTCTACTGTGACATTTCTTTTGCCCAGCTGGAGGCTGGTACCAGGAACTTGCAACTCCCGGATTTCTGCAGCTGGAGACACACTGTACACAGAAGAGATTCATCTCTAGCTTTAAAAAAAAACAAACTTGCAATGAATAAGCATATTTTGACTTTGGTAATTCCTTCTCAATTCATAGGCAATTTTTCAGATAGCTTCATAATGCAGTTAATCTCTACTCCCATGATCGAAAACAAATAGCTTCCCAATAAATATGAAAACTCAGTAGACACTACAACCATTTGTGATGAATGATTACTTGGCTTTTCAAATAAATTTGATTCAGCAATACATTTTGCTATTCAACTTTCAATGAATTGTTTTAGGTTTGCTGCATGTTCTGCTGCAGGCAGGAATCTACACAGAAATGGAATCACAATTTGATAGTATTGATGGAAACTACATTCCAGGCTCATACAAAAAGATGGCAGCTTTTGCCAGAAAGGCAACTGAAAAAACATTTTACCATACAGAATTTTCAAAACCAAGCAGTGCAGTTTGTTCAGCACATTAAAAAAGCACAAAAAATACTCTGAAGTCTATTTGGAGAAACCGTAATTTCTTCCCAGATAATGTGCAAATGTTCTATTCCTTGCAGATTTTTAGTAACTTTTTACCTTTATTGTTTTTGCAGTGCATCCCATCACACCACTGACTTTTTCTTCTGTCTGGATATGTTCAGATATCGTACACTTCTGAGTTGTGATTATCTTTTCTCTCAAGATGCACAGCACTTCACGTTTTCTTTCTATTACTTGTTGCAGTAAACTACTGTTTAGATCTATTGTTCTGAAAAAGAAAATACACCATTAACAATACCAGAATTGTGGAAAAAAAACCCCCAACAAACCCACATTTTCTTAATTGCTTGAAGAAGCTTTTATTGTAAAAATGACAATGGTTTCTGTATGAGCAGCCTCCTCAAAATTATGATGTCCTCTTTTGCTATTTGGCAGCAGTAAATACCTGCATTCCACAGCAAGTCCTCACATACGTATTGAATTCTTGCTTCCCTACTCTGAGCAAAACTGGCAGTTGTCCAGATACTTTCTAAGCAAAAAAAAAAAAAAAAAAAAAGCAAGAGAGAACTGCTGGCAACTTAAGGCTTCCTGGGTAATACAAAACCAAGCAGTCAGGCTCTTGGACACTGGACTGAATCCTCTCCTCCCGTGAGCTCACACTGACATTACCATGGCCGTGGCAATGGGTGCTGGCTGGGGACGCAAAGACAGCAGTGACTCAGTGGCAGCCCTCACTGCTCGCTATGGATCTGTTTCAGTGTTCACTTAAACCTGGAACAGGCTGAGGGGGATCAGCACTGACCAAGTATTTCAAAGGGCTGAATGAGAAAACACAGATTTCACTGATTTGGAGAGTGGAGATTACTGAAAAAAACCCACCTGCTTCAAAGTCCTGTGTTATTCATTGGTATAGACTCAAAATTTAAAATTGGTGACCAGAACTGTCACAGTCAAAATAAAAACTAACTGTGCCAGGGAGCTCAAAACTCTAGCCCAGGCACCAACTTAATAAGCCATACCTACTCCACAGCATAATTCAGCGTCTTTTTAAATGCTGCTGGAAATAATTTTAACATTTGGTTCTTCTTAAAATGACCAGAAGACTGAAAATGAACTGCCAGAAACAATAGAGGAGGTTTATTATCTAAGAAAATATTACAAAATCCACTACTTTGTCTTTTGTGGTGTTAACAGACTTTCTGGTAACAGTTAAAGCAACTTCTCAATTCTATTTAATTGACTAAAATGTGCCAATTATATTACACTTTTACAAAATATTCACTGGAGGTCGTCAGAGGAGATGTTGTATTTTTTGTGAAGAGGTAATCTAGCAAAACTGTTGGAAGATTAAAGGATTGCTATCTTTGACTCAAATTATTCAGTCTTTCCTCCTCCCTTTTACTGTAAACGGCTATTCATGGAGCTAAATGGCAATATCCCAAAAATGTGACAGGAAGACATGTCTGACTCCAATTCATTTAAATCGAGATATCTCCACTTTTAATTAAAAAGTTTTAGATTTATTAGATTCTGGAGTTTTGAATTTATGCAGTCTGTGTAAGTCTGAAGTCAGCTGGGGTTTTTATTGAATTAAAAATATCCTCAGGCAATTTTTGATCTTTGGAGAGTTACATGCTTATATGAAAGTTCAATCAGTTGGAATGAACTGTCTGAAAGCCTTAAAGTTGATTGTTTAGACAAGGGAAAGAAAATACCTCTGAAGTAATGCAGCAGCCACTAGAAAACACCCCCAAACATTCCTGAGATTATTAATATAACTTTTTTTCGTTTGGTGCAAAGTCATGCTTTATGCTTGGAATGCAATGAACCTTTGGATTAAGCAAAAACTGAAGAAATGTCAAGCAATCACAAACATCACTGCTCTCAGAAGTGGCTGCCAAATCAGAGCCATTAGTTACAGTCTATCAAGCCTATCATATACTTCACAATAATTATTTAATTTTCTAAAGTGGTGTGCTAAGTGTCTTGAAAATACAAATTAATGCATTACGAACTTGCAATTTTAACATTTGACCTAGGGAGCCACAGGGGAAAAAATACCATGAAGAAGCACAAAAGCAGTTTGCTTTCATTTTTTGACTCTTTTAAGAGGATGACAAGCTTGCTGAATGTCTCCAAAATTTAGAGGAAAAAATTCCCTCAAACAACCAAAGGTAGAAAAATACACATTAAATAAAGATTTGCTATTTCTGAATGAGTGTTAATTGAAGAAGCATATAGAATATGACCTAAGCCTATGCAAATGAATTACCAAAATAATTCAAGAGACTTTTTCTTCCATCTGCTTCTACAGTATTCTGCCCAAGGCAGGACTGGCTCAGACCCTGTCACGCTCCTGGCTCTGAGGTCCAGATGCAGAAGTAGCTGCAGAGTAGCAGAGCAGAAGAGTCAGAAGATGTAGTTAACTTGCAAAGAGGGGCAGTGAACAAATCCCAGAGGCAGTGCAGGAGGAGCTGCTGCAGCACTGGGGGCCACGCAGTGACACTGACACACAGGGACACAGAGCTACCTGCTGCAGCAGCACTCCCCAGAGGTGACGTGGGATCCCCTGCACAGAGCTGAGCGTGTGCCACACACAGCCACTGCCACAGCCCCCAGGCTCCAATGCCTTCAGTGGGAAGTGCCCCGCTGCAAAGCCATCAGAAATGTTCTCCTCTGCCCAGGAAGTTCAGTGAGCACCAAATTCAGAGCTTTCAAACACATACCCTTACTTACAGCTACAAAAACCTTTTCTTCCATAACAGCACAGGTAAGTGCTCTTCTCTAGACTTCTGGCACTGAACTATCATAAAACAGAACTCCAGGGTTGCATGTAGGAACATCATGAGTTATTACTGGGGCATAGCCTGTAGAAGGCAAAATATTCTGCTCTCCTCAGCAACTCAAACAGGAGATGACACGAGATAAGCAAGTACTCACCTTATCTAAATTATCACTGAAGACAGTTGTCAAGAGCAAAACACAACAGGGTTAAAGTTTGACAATCAGAGCAGGGCTTCAAGTATTGCAGGGCCATGGCCACTGAGTCTATGACTCTATTTTTGCAAGAACTGAACTTACTGGCCAGCATAACATTGAATATAAGAAAATATCTGAAAAACGCACGATGGCTGAATTAAATCCCTGAGAATACATGCATGCGAGGCACACGAATTGCACTGCATTTTTTAAATTTTACAGGTCATGTTTCAGAGCTTTTACATGTTCTACAACCATGGCTCTTACCATCTCTTTCACTCTGTACTGGACAAAAGCCCCCACCAACCTTGTGCCTCTTGTACTACATCACCATTATCCATCCCACCCTGAAGAGCTTAGCTGAAGAACTCAAAAACAACACTATATAAAATATAGTGACATGTTGGTTTGCCAAGTCCCATTATCAACACACAGAGCCTGTATAAATAAAAATTATTTAAAAGATACAAATTATGGGATTTTGCTTGATTGTTTGTTCTGCTTAAACAACCTTCCTGAGGTCAATGATTTACTATGCTGGGAGCTCTACAGGTCAACCATGTACATAAAATAATTTCCTTGAGTTTTGGTCTCACTCCACATTTAACTAGATTAACCACTTCTACTCTCCTATAATGAGAAGACTTCTTTCACCTTCATTCAGTATTTTTCTCACATTAGGAAACAGTAGACAATAGAGGCACAAAGGTAATTTGCTGCAGACTGGAGTCAGAAAAGAAGAGAGAAAGGCAGAAACCACATAAAGACAAGAAAAAACAGACACCACCTGGCAACACAGCAGGCTCTCACAGTTGAAGTAGAGAGCAGGAGCCTGCTCTAAACCCCATCGCTGAGAATGAGGGCCTTTCCTTTAGGCACAGAATTTGACCCAATCGCCCACAAAGGAGAGGCTTTAGGACCATTTTTCCATCAAATCCTGTCTAATCTTCTCAGTAACCTACCCACAAATCCTCAAAGCAAGGTGTTTGTCAATTTCCTACAAATACCAAGAAGAATGGGTACTGCTGTGAGTACTCTCCATGCTCACACTGAAATCAGCACTGCTGCCTGTCTGCACAAATTTTCACTGGTCCAAACTACTCACAAGTGAAAAATCTTTTAAGTCCTGTGCTGGCCAATGTCACCTCAATACACCTCTGTTCCCAGCTGCAGAGACACAGGCAGCCCATGCTCACAGACTCTTCTCCACTCCATTTATAATGTGCAATAGTCTGATGTATTCTATACAAATACTGCTTGTTGCAAGTGAGAGCCTTCACCCAGCTTTGTTCCTGCTCTAATAGAGACCTCTAGATGAGTGCTAGGGAATAAAATCCACCAGACCTCACTCTGCCATTTTCCACCAAGCACAGATACGTATTTCTTTTGTTAATCCATTTCAAATATAACCTCTCTGACCTACTTCTTACAGAACACAGCATCTGCAATAGTCAGCGTATTGACAGCATTTCACGATTATCCCTACAGAATAACCTGACACGTACTTCACAGAATGTCTTCCCTAAGAATACCAGGGACTTCTCAGGCTGCAAGTGACAGGCAGTTTCTCTATTTTCTATTTGACATGCTTCTTATTTTTTAAATCACAGGCACACACAATTGCTTTTATTCAATCCTATCTCACAACACTTTGTGACTTCGCATTACCTCATGTAGCAGCTTAGGTAGAAAACTCAATGGTTTTCTCACCATACTCAAAAATGCTCAAGGAGTTTGAAACAATACATCACAAAATGGTCTGAATTTCCACTGTACTCAGATTAAGAATAGGCATTTATTTTTGTCTCAGTATGGACAATAATTATGCACTTCCATTAATTCACCTAAAGTGCAGTATGCAATAGTATAAAAGTATCTTTCAACCATGCCAGAGTATGCTGCTAAAAACACTTACAACCCTCTTCCTAATATGCTAATCACAGAGTTAGGAATCATTCGCATGAAATGATGGAAGCATGACAGGCAAATTTTTCTGCAGCTGATGTGAACTGACTGACTGCTATCACTGTCCTCTCAGAACTTCTCCTTCAATCACCTTCCATGACTTTTAGTGAAATGGTAAAAGCAAACAAGCAAATTTATTAATACATAGAAGTATAGATATTATAATCTCCTCATAATCCTTTTTACTGGAGGGAAGAAGACAGAATGGTTGAGGTTGGACTGTCATCTGGTCCAACCTCTCTGCTTTAGCAGGGTCACCTAGAGCAGTCTGCCTAGGGCCATGTCTCCAAAGAAAGGAACTACACAGCCTCCCCAGGCAACCTCAGCCAATGCTCAGTCACCCTCACAGTGGAAAAGAGTTTCCTGATGTTCAGACAGAGCCTCCTGTATCTCAGATTGTGCCTATTGCTTTCTGCTCTGTCTCTGGGCATCACTGAAAAGTGGCTCATCCAGCCCATACTTCATCAGCTTCTCCATGAGGACCTTACGGCAGACAGTACTGAAAGCCTCAAAACAGAAAATGGAATATGCTCTTTAATCCATAGCAATCCAAGTGAGCTAAAGGCATAGGATTCTGACCCAAATCAGTATGTTACAGTGCTTGGTGAACTAGCAAGCACTACATAATACAAAATCGAAAATCATGTAAAGTGAAATATGCCAAGTTTGTGTACCTAAAACAATCGTTTAACTTTATTTTAGTATTGTATATTATGTTTATAAGTGTGTTCTCCATTTACAATGTCCCTACTTCTGCAAACCAGGAAGGATCTCATCCCAGATCCTTCAGCTGTCATCCTTTTTCAGAAAAAGGAGCCAATGCAGCACCTGGAATCTAATTAAAAGATCAGTAGGATTCGCTTTCAGAAGGTTCACCTAAGAAGTGACAGGAAACCAATTTGCTGCCACTGAGCACTCTCAGCTTGCTGAACTCTGAAGACTCACATGACTTAGTTTAAAAGGCATATCAGCTTCGACTTTTTAGAGTTTTCTGCTACTAATCTGCAGCTTTGACTTAATCAGCCTAATACAAGAACATTTTAAAAATGCAACTTAACTAGGTTATATATGTAGAAATAATAAATGAAGCAATGATTGATCAAACAAACACAAGCACCATATGTCATTAAATAACAGCAGGAACAGTTTGCTGTCTCTCATTTCACAAGGCCTGACAGGTAAACATGCTCTTATAAGTACCATAATGCTTTGCATCCAAAAATCACTACCTTGTAGGCATCAGCACTCCTGAACTCCACACAATACTCATAAATGAGATGAAAGCTTGAAGCTTGGACACAATCAATCATAAATCATAGAATATTTATGAATGACTAAGTAGAACTTCATCCATAAGGCATTGCGAACAATTTCCAGTGAGTTTCCGCATTATGCTGGAGAAAAAAAATTAAAATTCTGCTATCCTCATCATTTTCAGTGACCTGGCAGAAGGCAGACTGACTTGATACCAATTATATACTGTGCATCATAAGCTTTAATAAGCTATCAGCATCTTTTTTATGAACTAAGAATTAGTTCCTTGCATAAAGTGGCACACACGTCAACTTCAGTTACAGTTGCATCGGAGTAAAGCTACTGATTTTCAACAGTCAAACGAAGGTAACACATTTCTGAGCATTTAGTTACATAAAAGATTGTAACTCCAAGATGTGCTGATTTGCTGTGGGAGGATTCTCTTTGTGAACAGAGTAGGTAACTTAAAGTAAAAGCTTACTGATCTAAATCAAAGCTACTCTGGTTTGTTTCTCCATAGGACTCTATCTAGTGCTAGAAACAAGATTCTGGATCTTGACTGACGCTATTTTCCTGATACTAGATGGACATTAATTCTACAGGCTTGGTACACACATTCAGCCCAGTATTTTCTGCTTTTAATAAGGCATTTAGTACAAAGGGAGCAAGGTGCCTTATTAGAATAAATTTGTTGACTTGTGAATGCTCACAATAAAAAAAACCCCAGCCATTTGTTCCCATGAAAATGGAGAATTGATTCTTTCTAGAACATCAGTGTATCTAAAGCAAATTTACATTGCTTCTGACAACTTCTGCACTGATGGCAAAAACCTATCATCTTTATCTTCAGAGCATCAGCAAAAGCTATTAAAATTCATTACACCCCCTGCTACAAATCTAGAGTACAATGCTGTCACAAACAAACCACCCTCATCTCCCATGAGTCAGGACCTGCAACACAGAGTAGACCCCTGGCTTGTCAGCTGGTTGCCAAATAGCTGTGCTCCATGACTCTCTTACTGCAACATTAAATAGATCCGATTTCAGAGTAGGACAGGAAGTGAGGAAGTGTTGCCTATCTTGTAAAATAAAGAATATGGTTCCCATCAGTTAATACAATGTATAACAGGAAGCAATAGATCTATATTTTGTTCAGGTAGTACAACATGCCTTGACCATGCTAGCTCACCTTTGCTACTCCTTCAACTTCAAGTAATCCAATTTTCTAGCATGGCCACTCACACACACAGAATTACAAAGCCTGCTTACAAGAACATTAGCAGTTCTGAATTCAATTTCCAGATTCAATGCCCCACTAACACAGAGAACTAATTCTTTTTTTTTCCAGATTGTTACCTCAGTACAGTCCTCCAAAGAAGGGAGGATTTGGCTCCTGTCCAAGGTGGTAATTCATCCAAAACCATAAAATGAAATTACAGAGAGATGTTTTTAAAACCTGAAAGGGAGAAGTCTGACTAACAAGATTTCCAAATACGGAAAATTTCATTTTTGTATATATGATTCACCATGAATATGAAAGCTTACAATAAAAATAATTTTCAAACTGTGGCAACAGTACAAAATCAATTGGTCAGTGATCGCAGCTGGCCCAAGCCTTTTCAGCTCAGTAATCTCTCCTGGCCACTACCACACCCACACTAGAAACTTACCTGTCCTTGACATCTTTCATAAGCTGCTGCAAGTCAATCTCCTGCTTCCTCAGGTTTCCAAATGAGGACTGGTTTTCCACATAGCCCTTCCCTCCAGCTCCCAGGCTGATCTTCACAAATGATGTTGCAATACTTCCTTGAACAAAATCTTCAAACTTCCCCATGTATTTTGCAAAGTCAGACTCCACAATCACTAGGAAAGCAATAAAAGTAACTTCTATCTGTGAAGAAAAGTGCTGAAACGGTCCTTAAATGATTGGAGGAACAAAAACTTACAGAAAATATGACAAGTTAGTGAAGGCAAGGAACAGTATGAAGAGGTAAATAATGAAATTTACAGCTCTACAACTCTTCCTTCTGCTCTTTTCATGTTTTCATCAACTTTGCTCTACTATCTTTTCTATTTTGCCATTTTAGGAAAACGAAGTGCTGAACTCAGACGCTATGAAATATTTATAAAGAATGACTGAAAGTTGTTTCAGCTACAAAGAAAACTACAAAGCAGACCTGCTTGTACAATAGTGCTAGTATTTTGGCATTATTTTGACAAATCTCATCACAGGGCTGTCCCAAAGCTCACTGAAAACCAATGGAAAAATCTAACTGGTTTAAAACAACTCTGAATTTTTTTTACATCTAAAAACCAGAGAACTGACTCAGAATCAGCTAATTTTCCAAGCCAGCTACAATTAACACCTTTGGTTAGGGACTTATCTATTTTCCTGTATGGAATTGTGACATGTCCAGAAATATGGGATTCCATCTCATTTATCTTAAAACATGGGTGGGACTGCTAGAGTTGGATGAAGAAAAAAGTACAAGGGTCAACCTTTTTTAACAGTCTGTGCAAGACAAACAGAAACAGTGGTAAAACTCGCTTGGCCTGGCCGGGACAAGTATTCTCAGGCTACCAACACCAACAAAACACTGTTTATTCACTGCTTTTGACCTGAAGCACAGTACAGTTTTACACTACTATCACATACAGCCCCCTAAAATATTCTAGGGGTATTCCTGTGGCTGCAGACAGCACTGTTATTAAGTAGTAGGACTCTCCAGCCTGACAACCTTCAGCACTCTATTTAATGCTCTACCCAGGGAAAACCTTCTTCTTTTATTAACCAACATTTACTATTACCAGTTTTAGTTACCGAAATGGTCAAGTGAGAAAAGATCCATTCATCTCATTCCCATGGATGGAGGATTTCCTCAGAGCATTCCTCTGAAAGGAGGAGCCCTCTAGTAACACGACTGAGAATAACTGTACAGATTAGGTTTGCATTATTTTGATCTGCACTAATAGTGCTGCCCAACTATGGCTTTACCTGGTTTTATTGGTTTGTCTTCAGTAAGCACATCACTCAGGGTGACTGTTAAGAAATGATACTTGGGCTTCTGCCAGCACCAGAATTTCCTCCTCTTCGTAACTAAGCTCAAAAGCTGCAGCTTGTCTGAGGCGTTCAGGTGGGAGACAGGGATCAGGTCACCTCCACTGTCAGTTTCTCTCACAAAATTCTTCGTTGCTTTTGCAAACATCGTGGGCAATCAATTAAAGCCTGAAAGAATACATCTGTTTTCAAACAACTACAGTTGTAAAGTATAAGTATTTACATTGTCATTTTAAGAAATTCTTCACAGAATTGGTATTAATGAAAGAATACATAGTGTTTTCACCCTGTCTTCTCCACTCTGAGCTGAGAAGGAGTTCAAATCACTTGTCCCAATAAAAGTTTTCTCAGAAACTAATAAAAGAACTTTAGTTAAGAGGAACATTCACAGGTTATTAATCTGTTAGGGAAGAAACACTTACATAGCTTACCTGAAATTCTATGAAAAAGCATCTACTAATGAGCACCCTGTAGAGAGCAGCTGAGATGAGGAGAGCACTGGGGCAATGGCAGAGGATTTCTGCCTCCCTACAGGATCCTTCTTTTTATTACCTAACATAAAACTTACTCCATATAAGGTTATTAGGTATTACTCACACAAATTATCTTGATCTTTTTAATAGGGAGTAAACACATGGAGAGATAATAACAACTGTTCTATAAAAAGCACCAAATACGTGAGCTGGCGTCTTTGTTACTAAGTTTTGTTTCTGACCTACACCCCTGGAAAGTTACAATTAATTTTTTTATTTATAAACTCTTTTTTACCTTTACTGTTTTCCAATTTTCTATTTTTCATTTGCATGACTACAGCTAAATTGAACACACATTATTTGCAACTGTTATTCATATCCCCTACACAACTACATACATTCTCTTATTGCTGCTATGCAGTGATTTTAATTAAAATTTATCAGCATCTCTTATCATGTAAACTTTTCTTTATCCCCAGGAATGCATTTTGCTGTATTTACAAGGAACATTTTCCAGTAAGGGAAACTGGCTAAACTCACAGAAGAAACGGTAAAAATGACCATTCACAGGTGCTAAACACACAATTCTAACACATTAATATTTGATCTTTTTTTCTAGTTTTAAACTCTGTGTTATCTCAACTAATGATAGCTCCAGAATTAAATCAGGTTTGTTTGTTTTTTTTTTTTTTACATCTGGCAGCATTCCTTTAAATCCCCCAGCTGACACTGACTGGAAAGTTCAGCTAAGATCATATGATGTCTCAGTTGGGTATCCACACTTTCATGATTAATTACCTGTCTTGCTCCACAGGGATCTTAGATTTGTCATTTGCAAACACAGGCCAGAGTAAAATAGAACAGACTCCAAACAAAAACTGATATTGCAGTGAGCACTCAGGATTATTGACAGAAAATGGAAACCTGAATACAGACATTAGTGCTTGGACCACAGGCTCTGTATTTTAGTATCGGGGGGGGGAAAAGCCTTTTTGCAAACGCAAACTTACTTCTCCATTAGTGTAATAGGCTGAAACTGAGTTGATGGACGAGTACCTAAGCTAATCACGCTTTTGCGATTTTGCATATTTAAACCCCCGTGCAAGTCTGGGAATTCCCTTTTGTTCCAGCCCTCCCGCCAGAACGTGTGGGAGGGTCTCCGAGCCTCTGTGCTCCGGCCCCAGCTCGGGCCAGGCCCGTCCCCTTGACCCTCCGGCGGCAGTGGGCCAAGCTGCTAGGAAGCCACCCCAGAGTCGTGAGTAGCCACACGGCCAGAGAGCTCCAGCTGTGCCGGGACTGCACGGCCAAGATGAGAGCTGAAGTTGCCACGATCCCCCCCTCCCTTTTTGCTGGAGCTGGCAGAGATCCTCTGCAGCCAGCACAGCTCACGCTGCACGGAAAAGAACATGGTGGCTTCAAGGTCAGAAAGAAAGTCAGTTACCTGAGACAAAGCTAAAGGTAGTGGCAGGAAGAGAGGGTGGAGGCCCTCCAGCACGGAATTCTAGCAAGCTGTGGGAGAACTCTTTAAATCATTTGACGTGTACTGGGAGGTAAGAAATCCATGCCTGTGAAAATAAGAAAATGCCTATGCTGGGCTACATAGCTGTGAAGAGGCTTTTAGAGATTTGGAAGCAGAGAACCTTTGGGTTTAGGCTGGAATAACTAATCTTTAAAAAACTAGTAACTCCATGTGTTGCGGTGACCCAGCCCACTTCTGGGCTGTGGCAATCAAATGTCCATCAAGCGCTCACCATCCAGTGGGTGGATTTCCCCGCCCAGGATAGCAGGTCAGTGGGCAGGTGGGTGGTATAACCTGCATCCCACTGGGCAGTACCTGAATCCAAGCTGCATCCCCCTGGTCTAGAAAGTTCTGTCCTGTTCGGTTCCCTATTAGCTCCTAGTTGTAACTCCTGCCTCCCTGTTCATCCTATAGGTTGATGTTGTATCCTCCCCTTCAATTGTACCCTATTGGTTGTTCCCCTTTTCTCCACCCCATTTTACCCCAGTATAAACTTCCCTGCAAAGTGCTGTACCCTGCCTTTTGTCACTGGACCCTTTACTGTGAATAAACCTGCTGGAACCCATACAGAAGGTCCCTCTCAACCTCTCTGCCCCCAGGTGATGCCTGCCAGGGCGTCGGGCTTGTCTGGATGTGCCTCCTGTGACGACGAGCCAGCCAGTGAGTGCACCTTTCACATTTACCCTGCCAAGGCGCTTCCCTCCCAGGGACATCTGCAGGAAGTATGCAGGGTCCCCTCTGCCCGAGGGCACGCCACCGGACAGCATCACCCATGTGATGGCCCATGACTGCAGTATGAATAAACTGTGAGATTTTCATAGCAGAGGTATTTTTTCACTTCAGATTGTTTCTGGGCGGAGTACTAGGTTGTGAAGGATCCTACAGCATAGCAGAAGAAAACCCTTTTCCCTAAGCACAAGAAAGAGACTTTTAAGAACTGTAGCACTGACCAAATCTCATGGTTTGTTATTCTTTGTGCGAGTTGGGTTAAAAAGGGAAGTGCTGGAGGAAAGGGAGGGGTTTGCTTTAATTTCTTATTTTTTCTTTTTACTTTTAATTCTGTTAGTAATAAACTTCTTTATATTCTTTGAAGCTTTAAGCCTGCTTTGCATTTCTTCTAATCCTTACCTCACAGAAGGAAAATAAGTAAGCAATGGACTGCAAGCTAAACCACTACAAGTAGTTTTTCCCAAATCCCATTTCAGATACTCCACACAGTATTTACCAATTCATCTTGAGGTATTTACCTCCTCGTGAATCCTCTATGGCCATCTGTGTAACAAATAAAGGGTGTTTTCCAGTAACACCTGCATAAAAAGGATTTGAGCAACGTCAAAGTCGCATAACATTTTACTGAAGAGTCTTCTGGGGCTTTCATTGTAACTGCAGCTGCAGCAAACCCTGCAGCACCACCTCAGCTGTGGGCACTGGGAATATTTCCACTGACCTTCTTGTTCTCTGACCTTTTCCTAAACGGCACTGAGACTGATTTTTTGCATTCCTTTATTTCTCCTCCTTAATTTTGCTGGTTTTAATCTTAGTGGGAAAATTTTAACAGAATAAAGCAATGCAGATCCACTGCAGCAGAAAAGAAAAAAAACCCAAATCAAACCAAAACTAGTTTCCTTTATCCATAGGACTTCTTTTGCAGGAGTCTATATTTTGCAAACAGCCAGACTGATTTGTAATGTAGGGGACCACCAAGAAAATTCTCATCGCTTCCATTAGCTGCCTTTTCCCAGCAAAACCTTCTTCAGACATTTCTGTACTTTACATGATTGCTCACTCATCCTGATCCCCTTGCTGCATAGCCAGCTCACATGGGCAGAGTCTCTGGAAAAAAAAAAGGCCACCGATTTCTGAGTTTATCAAAAAAAAAAAATTGCAAAACCAGGTCCTAAGATTTAGCATTCTTACAGACTCACTACATCTCATGAGAGGAACCACTGCACCTGCAAAAGGCAAGTCACAGTGTTTTGCCTTCAGTCCCCATCACCACGCTCGATTAGCAAAAGCAACATCCAGGGAAGAGGACAGAATGCTTGTGAAGACTAAAAAGACTCACCAGGCAGGAGAGATGGGGCAGTCTCAGCCTCAAAATAATGTCAATGTCTCCCACACCTTGCTGTGCTGCTAATGTCTTTGCAGGGAGCATATTTTGCTGGTGTAGGTGTACCTGCAAAGCAAGAATATTCTATCCAAATTCCTGCTTATTTCTCTTTGGGTATAGCACCTTTAACACGAATTTGACAATGCACCCAAATACTTGGCTTCACTACTTCCCAGAACAAAGACACAGAGCAATTATACCCCTAGGCAACATCAGGGGGTTAATACAGCCACAAGGCTCAATGGCATCCTGACCGAATCGACACTGAGCAGTTACAGATCCTGCACTAGGAAAACTCTGCTTTGGGAGCTTCTTCCTCTGGATATTTTAACTGAGCTGTGCTTGGTTTGATAGAAATAAAAGGGAAGGTATCAAGCTGGTAGGAAATGCCTGTCAGAGTGAGTTCACTCTTGCAGATTGATGGTTTAGCATGAAAGCAGAAAAGGAAGGAGGAATACCTTCCTTGCCTACCGAAAAATCTAGAATTAGCCTGAACCTGGGCTACAGGAAGATTATTTAATGGCAAGGATGAGATCAAATGAAGATAATAACACCAATTTCATTGTTTACTTAAACAAACAGATCTCATCCTGCTTCGCTTTGTAGCTCCCTAACTCAGTATAGTGGGACATTAAATCCAAAACAACATTTTATGAGCAATCGGTGTTTGCCTCTGTCAGTACAAAAAAACCCCAACAGTTGCCTATTTCTTACATTCTGTATCTTTCATATAAAATACAAAAATGTCGGTTTTTTTTTTTTCCTGTTTAACATAAGATTACACAGCACACTGGGCACAGTACACACGAAATTTGGTAGCAGGGTGACAACGGGATTGCCAAATGCCAGCACATCCCTTCCTACAACCCAAGTTGTAAACACATCGCCTGAAGGCCAAAGAGGACCAGGCAGGAGCCTCAGTGCTGGAAGAGCTGTTAGGCATTAACCACTGCGTAGGAGTGGTAATGGCCTTGGAATCCTACAGGAGTGCGAGTCTGTATCGGAAGGGAACTGGAGCATGGAAGTGACGACACGCACGTTTTTGTGTTTTATTAAAGAACATTATAGTTATTTTCACCTCCTTCCTAGATAATTGAAAAGGAAAAAAAAGAGCATCCATAAGAGCTAATACACAAAGCCTAGCAGGGCTGTCCGCACTATGCATTACAGTCTTTGAACTCATGAGGTCCCCGAAAGATTGCAGCCCTGGGTGAAGCCCTCTTTTTGTTCCTCGAGCACTCTGCAGCACGTGCCTCCACAGACAGGTGCCGCAGGCTCCGGCACCCCGGAGGGACGCGGCGCCTCTGCCCGGCCGTGGGCGCCGTGCTGCGGGGCGCGAGGGCTGCGGGAAGGCCCGCGCTGCCCCGGCGCTGGGTGCGCAGTCCCGCCCGCCTTGCCGGGAGCGGCTCGGGCAGGCGAGCATCGCCCCGCCGTGCCACCGCTCAGAGCACCGCACGGGCACTGCGGCCATGCCGCTCCCCCCGGGGCGGGAAGGACAGCGGGGCGCGGCCCGGAGGCCGCAGCGGCTCCCCGTGCCCCNCGCCCGGGCCGCCTCCGCCATGTTGAGGCGCGGAGCCGCCGCCCAGCGCAGGGCAGCGGGCGGGGGCCGGGGGGCTGCCCGCGTCCCTGCGAACCCCCGGGGCGGTTCTGCCTCCCTCGCCATCCCGCCCACCTGCCTCAGCTCCCTTGAGGGCTGAGCGTGGTGCCCGTGAGGGTTGGACGCGATGGCTGCAAGTGTCCGTCTGCGTGGGGCGGCGGCCCGGCACAGGCACCCCGCGGCAGGTCGCGGCGTGGGAGAGCCCTGTGAGTGCGGCGCTGGAGCATTCCCACTGGGATGGGACAGACGGTTTTGTATGGCTGCACCCTGGCAGATAACACTGGCAGCTGTCTTTCCCTCCAGGTAGCTGCCTGACAGCGATGTGCTATGACACGAGCCATAAGGACATCTTTGTGACAGCCTCCCACGCCCGGCCCGGGTCGCCCGTGGTCAGAAATGCACGGGGCCAGTGCGAGGTCTGATGGGAGCCAGAGGCCTGCCACGCTTTTGGCGGCGAGTTTGCAGCTCTGGGTTGGCACTGCGGGCCGTGCGAAGCCACTGTGGACCGAACGGGAGCTCCCAAGCCAAGGAGCTTGGAGCTCCTTGGAGTTCAAGGTCCAGGGACCTTGAACAGCAATACTGTGGAAAATGGGAAGTGTGGTCAATGGAGCCTGGGGGCAGGTTCAGGAACCGCAGTGTGAAATACTGAGCTCTGTCACAGTATCTCAGCCCTCTGAAAACACAATAAAAAACTTGGTTGTTTATGATGCCAAAGGAGTGATCCAGTGAAAGACAAATGAGTCTCCAGAAACCCAAAGAGTAGTTTTTTCACGATAATAAATATGAAATAAATCTTTTTCAAGTGAACCATACCACAGGCTGGGTCCTTCCCTTGGGCTTGAACAGAGAGCATTTGAGGCTGGGGGCAAAGTAACAAATGTCACATCACCAGATCTTAATGGACAAACACCCAGGCTTTGGAACAAAGGGAAGGTAAAAGTTTATTGTCTTTAAATGAACAGTCCTGGGTGAAAACTAAACTAGATCCATTTCTTCCTTTTAGCTATGTACAGTAACCTTCCAGTGAACTTCAGATGATTTTAATCCTTCATCCCTTTCTGATTTTGCCAGGTGACATCCTTATTGATTCAGTGATAAAACAGATTTCCCTTCTGGGGTTTCACCTGTTTACAAAAACTTGAACAAACAGCCAGAATGGAACTAAGTACCTGTATTTGTGATGATTTAATTTTTATGAACTACTAAAAACTATAACGCTCCATTCTTAGAGCCTCTGCCTGACAAAAAGTACCCACACATCCTCAGGAGATCTCTTTTTAGGATCAGCACTGAGCTGTAGAATTGCTAGCTCCAGTAATAATCTGGCCAGTAATAGCACACGTTTCATAAGCTATCATGTGTTTTTCCAGGGAGTGGCAATGTGTGAACCATTTCAAATGCAAGAGTCTGCTAAAGCACATTTTGAGAAATTAAGGCAGGAAGTTGCATTGAACCACATTGCCATGGAAATATTCACTGGGGAGGGAGGACTTAAATAAAACTAGTGAAACTTGCTGGTAATTTTAAGGACACTACCAGCAGTTGCATGGTACACCACATAGAGAGTACCCACACCAGGAATATTTCCATGTTTTCAAGAAAAAGTCTTCAACAGAAATCTATCCATCGGAATGGCACCATCTAACATAGGATAATTATCAGATGCTTCTCATTAACTAGAAGAGATAGAATCATGGGTTGTTTGTAAACAGTTTTGGGGCTATGCAGCAACTAACTTGGAGGCTTTAGTCTGTCACAGAAACTGGCTGCAAATAAGAGACATTTAGGACTGAACACCCACCTTGAGCCTTCAGTCTTCATGGAAATGCTCTTTGGGTGCACTGCACAGTCAAAATTCACAGCCTGTGATTACTCCATGACCAGGTGGGATGCCAGCAGGGAGAATGTCTTATCAGAGAAATACACAATCTCAGTGTGATCTGTCAGCCACAGACTCCATCTCCTGAGCTGAAGCATGAAGTGCATCACTGCTGCATTAGAAGATCCTTCTGCATTGCTCCTCCATGAGAAGATTGTCTTGCAGAAGGAGCAGAGGGAGAAGACAGGAAACTATTGCCTCTGGGACAAACTGCTCTTGGTGTAGGACAAGTTCTGGCTGCCTTTTAAATAAGTGAAGTGAGGCAAACAACTTCACAGCCACAACTTAAAAAATGAGTAATGCACATAGTGAGTGAGTAATAACACAGAAGATAGTAATCTGGAAGGGAAAAAAGACCCCAGCAAAATAGTTGGATGCTTTTTGAGTATGGCTGTGTGAAATTCCTCAGGTATGACAGTTAAGAAATCACTGAGCGTGCCGCCACAAGATGTCAGCATTGCAGAATGGTTATTCCTACCAGAAACAGAAAAGGTTTTTTGCATCCTATCAGCATTTGGTATTAGATTTAAAATTTTTTTGTATGATGGCATAATCTGGCCTTATTTTTTTCAGCCATTGACATTATGATGTCAGTCCTAATTTAGTTGCAAGGGGGAATTTCTTAAACAGCTTTTTTTTTTTTTAAATATCAAAAATTTTTTAAAATGCTTTCACAGCATGAACAGCAGTACTAAGGGCAAATAATACCTTGCAGCCACCAACGTGTTGTTTCAGGCTGCATCCAACCTGGCTAGAAAGTGCTCACTAAAATTGTGCCTGTGCATTGAGGTGTCCAGAGGTCAGCCAAAGGTCTCTGCTGCTGCACGCTAGGCCTTTTGAAAACCCTCGTGCTGGCTGGAGAAGGCTCTGCTGGCCTCAGTTCTGCGGAGGAAGTGGGAAGAAAGTGAAAAGCTATTTTGGGCTTCTATTTAGAAGAGACGGATATTTGGGGTAGCAAATCTCTTTAAAGGTGTCCAGCAACATAAGCCAAATCACTAGCAAAAGAATTAATTAATTTTTTTCCCTCCATTTCCTTTTGTAAGAATAAAAGACCTGAGCAGCAGTTTATTTCTTTCAAATCAGCTAACCAGCCTCATTTTTCTTCCACATTAAAATTCATGCCCTGTTTTGCTGGGATGCTCTGTACTTTTCGCCTGTACCATTCTGTCCTCTGAAACATTTCCTGTTGCATACAACAGCTTTCTCACTCTCCTGCTGTTACAGCTGTCATCAGCCCTGCCACCATGCCAGCAGCAAGTGACAGGCTTAGCAAGGGACCGTGTCCTGAGAAGGGGAGATGAGTGGGAGGGTGCAGTGAGCCGGGAGGGGCTGTGTGAGTTCAAAGTAGCCAGAAAACCATTCTGCTATTTCTCTACCCGTTCATGTGAGCTTCTATCAGTTCTGCTCTTGACAATGGAAAGGTGACATTTTTAACCCTCTGAAGATTTTCCTGTGAGTTTGGCCACTCTTCAGAGGCTCTCTTGTACTGCCAGGTTCAACTCTGCTACTTTCACAGACCAATATGAAGAAAACAGAGTTCAATTCTGGACCTTCTAGTCCCTTGGAAGCACCACTGGAGAGAGCCATGCTGAGATGCAGGAGGAGGCAGACGTGTTCAGTATAAACTGTTTGCTGTAACTCAGCCAGAGCTCTTTGCCTTGATCACTGATGCTGGCATGGGGGGAAGTAGTGCTACATCTGCCTTTCTGTAGCACACATGTTGTGGCACAGGGCTCCCCTCTGTCATTCTATCCAACCACGCCATGATTCTATGATGTCTCCTATAATATGGAGAACAGGTCGCACGAATTTGCATGAACTTGGTGCTTCTAACTTTAAATTGTAGACTAGATGGAAGCCACAGAACTTTATTTCTTTTACAATATTGATAAATGAAGACTTAGGAAAAGATAATATTTCTTGCATGTCTCAAAAGCCTTCCATAATAGTTTATTAGAAACCATCTGGTTTCATTAATGTTTTATCAAAAACCATCTGGCTGCTATATTGTTCAAGCTATTTAGTAGAAAACTTCCTCATAAATTAGCCAAAAGGAATGGCTATCAAATTATTGTGTAGGAGCCCCAAACTACTTTCATGTACGTCCTGCATAAACAGTTATTTTTAAAGTATTAGACTACACTGAACTTCAACATTAAACTTCAAAAGTCTAAAAAATGTAGCAGTAATAAAATCTGAAATTTAGCTTATTCTTTGTGCTTCTTAATTTTTCTTCTTTTTTCTACATGTTTAATTCTTGGCTAGTTGGAACAGGAGCTACAAAGTCAAAATGATGAACTGTATTTAAATAAAAAATAATAGGATTTTGTTTTTCAATGAAGCATTGCAAACAGAGGACACCTGTCACTGTGCCTCCAAAAAAATGAAGCCCTTCATCTTTGTATCTCTGCACATGTACACTTTTCAGACTGTCAGCACTCTGGCAGGGTTTCTGGCACTGCTCTGAAATCTAACTGTACAGCACATGGCACAATTTAGAGTTGTACAGTGCCTACTACTATGGGCAGCTAGGTAACTGATTGTAAATGCTTACATAATATACATTGCTTTAATAAATCGTATTTCCACTCATAATTATTCTACTGTTACATTTTCAGATCAGTGAAAAATGTCACCCTAAAATTAGGGCAGTTCATAGTGATTTTGCTAATAGACAACCTTAAATTTACAGTGAATGGAAGAACTAAGGAAATCACATCTAAAGAACACATAGAAAATTTAGGACAAAATTGGCAAAGCAACAGGAGTTAAAAGATCCCTGGGAAAGAGCCCATGGCTGAAGTTGCCTGTAGAGAGAAAAGCTAGCTGTAAGTTTTCTTTGATCAGTTCTCCAGACTTGTTCTGTTTCATGCAATTCCTTTTCCATCCTCTGAATGTGTATGCACAAGCAACCTCCAAAAACTCACTATCCACCTGCGTGAGCAAATGATTTGGGCACAATTTTCTGAAGAATGGGCCGTATGTGATTGCAGTCCCTCACGGGGCAGCCAGCTGGATAGTGTTTGTGTTGTGCTGCTGCAGAACTGGAGCATGGCCATAGTCAAACCTTGCAAAATGTTCAGAAGCTAACATTAATATTTCATTGAGTAACACCAGATGCATGTTGTCATGTACTACATTTGTAGCAGTAGCTTTATTATGATTTTAAACAAATTTTCTCTCTCCCTTTTGGTTTTTGTGCCTCCTTTGTTTTCTTTTCTAGTTGTTCTGCCACTCCATAATCCCCCTTCTCATTACCTGTTAAATGTCAGCTCAGTCTCTCTTGCAGGAACAACAGCAGAAATTCCTGTTCCAGGGCAATCTGAAAGGGGCTTCTCCAGAACAACAACCAAAAAAAATGCAGTTTCAAGTGCCCGCAAAGATAGAAATTGAGATTTTTGTTTAGCAATTTTTGAAGCAAGCCATGGCCCATAAAAGCAGCAGATGCATTGAGGAGAAGACCACAAACAGCAAAGAAGTCAGTGGCTGCAGAGGGTCCTGAGGAGCAGCGAGGCTGCACTGCTCCTACGAGTCAGGATTCCTGCAGCTTCCCGGGGGCTCTGCAGCAGGAGCTGCCAGGAGCGGTTTGCACCTTCTTCTGTAGAAACACACAAAAAAGGACCACAAAAGTTAAAACCCCACCCCATTTCACACAGGGATGATAGTTCAGCCCAACTGGGTACCAAGAGGAAGGCCCCATGTTTCTCCTTAAAGCCACTTCATTTTTCAGCTTGCTATTGCTCCTCCTAATTTCAGCATGTGAAGTATTTGTTTTTTACTGTCCTACAGTCAGTGGGGTAGGAACATACCTGGGTTTTCTCCATGAAAGGGAACAGCGTGAAAAAGAACACAGTTCTTTTTGAAACAAGGAGCAAGGGCTGGCAAGCAGCTGAACAGTGTGTGGGCTGGTAATTGCATTAGGAGTTCTTTTTATATTACGCAACAGTGTTGCCCAAAAGGCCAGCAGGTGCTATGAAGAGGGTGCTTTGGGTCAAAACATACTGGTAGATATAAAAGCACTGTGTCCCAATCTGGGCTTCTCAGTACAAGAGGCATGGAGTTCCTGGAGCAAGTCCAGTGGAGGGTGACAAAGATCATTAAGAGACTGGAACATGATGAGGAAAGGCTGAGGGAGCTGGGCCTGTTCAGCCTCGAGAAGACACGACTGAGAGGGAATCTCATCAATGTCCATCAGTTTTTGAAGGCGGGGTGCCAAGAGGATGGAGCCAGGCTGTTCTCAGTGGTGCCAAGCAACAGGACAAGAGGCAATGGGCAGAAACTGCTGCACAGGAAATTCCACCTGCATGAGGAAGAACTTCCTTACTGTGTGACTGACCCCACACTGGAACAGGTTGGCCAGAGAGATTGTAGAGAGAGTCTCCTTCACTGGAGATATTCAAGAACCATCTGGGTGCAATCATGTGCCATGTGCTCTAGGATGACCCCGCTTGAGCAGGGAGGTTGGACCACATGATCCACTGTGGTCCCTTCCAACCTGACTGATTCTGTGAAAAGGCTGCAGCTGTCCTTCTGGACAGAGCAAGAACCACTACAGAGCAGTCATGTCCTGCAAATTTGTACTGGTGGTGGCTCAGGATGGAGTCACCCAAGTCCAGGTTGTTGACACTAACTGTTATATTGCAGTTCCACATCAGACCAGGTCTTCACTATGCTGGAAAACAACCTAACATATGAACTAAAGTGCTCTTCTCTGACAATTAAAAATGTTACTTATTTGCTCCATCACAGGACTAAAACTAGTGTCCTTGCTGTTTGTACTGCCCTTGTTTTTCTGAATGGTGCACTCACTTGGGTGAATGGCATCTGTAACAGGTGATGCAAGTACCCGTGGTAGGATGGCTTTCTTATTGCCAAAGAGACAACTCTTTGCAATTGGGAGATGGGATTCTACTTCTCCTGCAGAACCAGTTGCTGTCAGCTTGAGATGGAGCTTATTTGGTTCTCCCATAGTTATTGTCCAGCCTCACCAATGCCAACATACCACAGTGTCAACAAAGAGAGTTTCTAAAAGAGAAGGAAGACCAGCTGTGTCCTGAGAGGAAGCATTATCAGGAAAGGAAACAATGAGCAACCAGTACTGGGAAAACATGAACTGCAGTCATTCCTTTTTCCTAGGGCCTCATGACTGCACGCTTCAGTACTGAGAATCACATTTCAGAATGTACTCTTTCCTCTCATTCCTTTCTCCCATCATGTCAAACAACCAATTCATGTTGGTGTCAAGACCAAAGCATTCAGACAAGCATCAGCTTTAGGAAGCTTTGCAGCTAGATAAAATACAATGGAGGTCCTACTATGGTGCCTTTTTGTTGTTGTTGTTGTTTGTTTTGGTTTTGGTTTTTTGGGGTTTTTTGCTTTTTGGTTTTTTTTGTGATGTGGCACATCCTCTTTTTCAGTTCCTGATATTCACAAAAGGTGAGAATATAATATCCTAGAGTTCTCTACCCTGCATCTACTTTAACTGAAGCTTTACTCTGTCTCCAAAATGAAAGGGGACATGTTAAGGAAGGCTCACCACCCTTCAGTAACTAGAGAACTCAGAAAAAGTCAAGCTTGCCATAACTAACCTATTCTTCGTGCTCTCTTAGACAAAAGAGAGTCTCTTGGCAAAAGACGTTCTCCACCAAAGGACTTCCTAATTTGGTACACTATTTTTGAACCTCATAAGAAAAATTGATTTTTCCATCCAAAAAACATATATAGCTCTAGTTGCCTTCACAGGGTTTGCTTCATTGACTGAAGTGCAAGTAGCAAACAATGAATACAAGCAGGATGATCTCTTGACTTCACTCTATCTTCAGTCTGTCAGTTGCCAAAATGATAACAAACCTAGCAGTAAACAAAACTGTAAATCTCTTTCAGCTATTAGACAGATTCTCATCTATTGATAAATCTACATAATCTTCCTTGCTTCAGGCAGCAATCTAGGCATTGCAGACATATCCTTGTAAAAACCTAAGGAGAGGATTCTTCAAGGCATATACTGTAGTAATTCAAAGTTAACTTACTGCAACCTTCATTTCTTTTTTTTTTAACACAAGAAATTTTTAATTTTGCAAATCGGTTTTTATAAAGAAGTTTTAATAAAGACAAACAATGTTAACTAAGCAAAAAAATGTACTTTTGAATTCTAACAGCTGGTTTCACTAGAATAGCAAGTGAAACATCAGCGCATAAAATCCTTAAGGAGAAGCAGTGCCCTCATATTTAGAGGAAGACAGTAATTCCTGGAGTCTGTGAAATTACAGTCAGAAACATCAGCGGATGTTCATACACAACATCTTGTGTTCCAGGAATTTATTACTGTTTCAAGAGCCTGTAAAAACCTACATCAACAAACTGAGACAACTTCTCAGTTAACATAAGCCTCGGTTACACTCAGCTCAGTAGAGCAATATTGATTTACCTCAAATGGGAGTTTGCACAAAGTAATTTCAAGTATTTCCCTTGGTACAGAGTAAGCAAAGATACAAATTCGTAAGTGTACATCAGAATTTGGTATCTGGCCAGCTTTTCACCCCATTTAAAAACAGAGTAACCCTACAAATTCTTATGCCTACGACAGAGAGGTCTAAATTAAAAATCAATAAACCAAGCACAGAGAGCAATATTTGCAACATGAAAGATATATAACAGCAAAAAACAACAACAAAAAAAGCCAACGTGTTGGTTACTATGTAGAGCAAGCTTTGCTCAGCTGTCAGTGTTTTTCCTCTCACTATAGAGGTTTGAATCATCTTGCAGTAAGCAAAATGACTTTAAAATAGAGATTACTGTAAATGAACAGGTAACTGAGCTTAAACACAAATTGGATGCAAGGCCTATCCAAGGCAAGTTTACCCTGCACTTTTGTAGGGGAGGACAGCCTGTTTTACCTGGGTAGCACTGACCACGCTGTGGGCACTTGGCATGGTATGAGCCTGATGGGCAGTCATGAGAAATTCATTCCATATCTGTTGCCCTGGTTTTTGCTAAGCCTTCTGTTTTTAACCTTGGAGTCAGATTCTTTCTCACAGTTTCATGTAAATAATAGCCAATGTTTACTTAACGGTATTTTCTGGTTTTCATTCCTTTTGTGATAAGAGAGCTTTGATGAGCATCTTTCTTATCCAGTGGGATTGAGAAGGAAGTGACATGCTCTCCAATCCCTTGTGGGGTTGGGAATTGTACAAGACGTGATATATGTAAATAATAAAAGTCTTTCCCCTCCTTTCTGCTGAACCAGGCAGGTGTGAGAGCGTCTTTATTGTGTTTTCCCAGACACACATATCCATTTCTCCGTAAGAGAAATTCCTGCTGCCCTAGGTGTTTGTGAGGAGGGCACCAATAATGAGCATCCGTTGAAGTCTTCCTCTCCCTTTTATAATTATGAAAAAAATATTACTGCTTCTATAAACCACAACTTTCCCAGCAACTTGAACTAAATGCTAGTTATTTCAGATACCAATTAAACCGTATCAGATTTCTATGAAATAAATCAGCAATGAAGTAATTCCCCCTGAGATGATGCGAAAGTTCTTAACCCAACAGAACCAAAATGGCTGGATTTCAAAAAACCAGGAGCTCATTCTTGCCCACGATAAAGACTGTTTTTCTTTTGGCCTCTATCGTAATTCTACCATGTATAACAGCTTGAGGATATTTTGCATGGTAACAAATTTATAGAACCAGTTTTCCCAGCTCTTCCTGAAAGCTCCGTGTTCCCTCCCACCAAATCTTTGTAGACACTGAGGCTGCAAAGTGCTGCAGAACTGCAGTCAGGAATTTCACGTTGGTCAGGAGTTATGCTCACTGTACTCCCACATTTTTCAAGATCCTAGTCCATCCATATTGCATCTTATACACATGGTGGAACTGTGAGACAATACTTGAGGTCTGATTGGCAGAGCTGTCCTGAATCACCATCTCTAAGGGAAAAACCACCACACTGATATCCTTTCTTTCCAGTTATTTATTTTATCCAGTAAATACCATGTTTCCTTGTTTTTAGAAGTTGTTTTATGGAGAACATTTAGTTTGTGGTTTCTGCATTTATACTAAAGCATAATATTTATGCTGCACATCTGTCTGCTAAAAACTGCTTTTAAGAATAAGCTTCCAGCTGTAAATGGATTCCATCAGCTTACCCCTTTTCCTGCCCCAGTGTCTGGCACAATGGCCATGCAGCAGAGCTATACAGAGCAGTACAACTGGAACATGGCACAACTATCAGACAGATTGTAAGAGTGATAAATAAGGGTTCTAGCAGATGGAAGCTCTTTCCTACTTGCCATTTTGCAAAGTGTAAAAAAGCACAGATGACTACAGCAGTGAGATTTGTTTCAGCTGCCACTAACAACCTTTGAAGAAAGATGCTTACAACCTCTGGGAAAAAGTCAGGGTGCTCTGTGACCTTTTGCAAGTATGATTTATTAACACCCAACTAAATTGGTTACAGAGACAAAAATAATAAATCAAGTTGTGCATCAAGGTACTCCAGTGTTATTACAAATATTTAGAGTGAAGCAGAAAACAGGGATGGTCCTGACTACAGAGAGACTTCTCAAATATCTGAAAGTCAGTGATAATTCTAATACATAAGATACTGTTCCTCATTCTGAAATCACTAATGCCCTATCAAAACAAACAAATTCAGCATTTAGCAGCTTTGCTTAGGTAATACCTCATACATGTGGTATGCTTTTTCCAGTACTGGAACTAGCAAAATACTGTTAACACAAAGATTTTCAGACTCTCAGGGATGCCAGCCATGTCCAAGGTGTGGAGCTGACGGAGGTTATCACCTCTTGCAGATCAACATGCCAAACAAACATTCTCATAAGCTGTAATACAGTTTTGTTTTACACATTAAAAACACCAAATCCACAATTTATATTAAAAAAATGAACCATTTAAAATAATTCTTTAACATATGGCAACTACTTATGTGGAAAATTTCTCTTATTGCTTTCAAAAAGCTGCAGCAAGACCAGTATCTCAGAACTGAGCAGTACAGTAATACATTTGGTGGCAAGTTACAGCATTTACTAAATTTCAAAGGATAAGCCAGATAATGTGCAGTTTTTTAGGAGCCCACAGCTGCTGGAGTAAGTTGCACCCATCAATAGCTAGAAAATAGAAAGGATGAGCTAGTGAACAATGTAAATTTTATTTATTGTAGGCATAATTCATGAATGAAAACACACTCAACCAAAAAAACCTTTCATTTTAATGTCACTCCTTGGAATAGCACCATCTCATTCTAGCCCTTGCAAGATGTATTCAGTTATGTGGATGAGTTGGATGTCATCCTTCTCTCTATTAAAATGCACCATGGGTGAAGTTTTGCACTCCTCTTCAGCTTGCCCCATCTGTGTGAGTTGTACACAAAAAAGAAGCCATACTGAACTTTAAAATAAGATATGCTCAAAGTTTCCTGCTCTGCCAAGCTGGTCCTTTGGAGAGACAACACGAGAGATTTACACAAAAGCAGATGCAAGGACATTCATAATTGGGATCTGCTGAGAAGATACAGCTGCATGTTTCCACAGCACGCTACCCTTTACCAGGTCTGACTCCAGAGTGTAAGAAAGTCTTGTTCACAGTCAAGGAAAAGATACAGAAGGAGGCCATTATGTTTATGGGGAAAGAATAACTACAGCCTCTAGGCATGGTTCATCGTTTGTTAGAATGGACTGTTTTCCTATTCATTGGGGTTTTTTAATAAAGAGAAAAATGGGACACTGAATAAGGGACCACGTAGAAAACCTGAACAGGACTGTAAGCAGCTGAGGGAAAGTGGGGGGCATGGAAAGGGGTGAGGTCTTTGTTAGGTTGGTATTTTTTGGGGGGGTCATTTGTTTTGAGACCAGCACTGGACCTTTGTGCAGCGTGAAAGCTGCTGTCCCTTACTGGGCCCTAGTTCTGGTCCCATGAATTGGTGTTCTTTCTGTACAGTGATCTGGATTCAACACTAAGCTGCCAGATAATAAGATGTTTGCAACTATTACATCCTTCAGGGGCCAGGTTTTAAAAGAAAGCAGCAATCCTGTTTCCAGTCCTTCAGAGAAAACTGGTTGGTAGAACAGATCTCCCAGATGTTTCCTTATCAAAATTTGGGCTGGTTTTAATCTTCCTTCCAGGCATCCAACTTTCCGAGCTCTGCATAAAGAGCCTAAGTACAGACTGCTGGGTCTGTATTTCAAAGAGCATCTAAAAGCAGTAGATCAGTGCTGACAAACTATCACACCAAGCAAAACTCAGAGAACAGAGATCCAGAAACGAATGCAGTAATTAGTGGTGTATTCTAGTTCTGCTTGGTCTAAAGGGCACTTCACGCTATCCAGAGCTGCCTCCTGAACAAGTGATGCTGTACTAAAATCAGAAACTAAGCATCAAGCCTGCAAATCTGAAAGTAGAGCTGTGGCTTGCTGTTCCTAGGTGCAATATTTCCCTGAATTTTTTTTTTTCTATGCTTTGCAACTTGAAAACTGAAACAGTTTCAACATCCAAAGGCCTGAGCTGCTCCATCACCTTGACATAAGTTTCTACTGAGAGTTTTATTTTGTGAAGAGACACACAAAGAAAGGCAGAGCTGGACACGTGCTTCTCAAACTGGGCTCCAAAATCATATTAAGTGATGTGTATAAAGTCATGAAATAAGACGGCTGTAACGGCAGGCAAGGGTCATCAAGAAATTTTAAGACTGATCCATTGAGCTACACACCTTGGGGATCACAGCTGTGTATGAAAGGAAGCAGTTAAGTTGCCTGATATGTTCTTTTTATTATTCAGGGTAGAAATAGTGGGTAAAAAGTCCCTCAGTGTCAGTTATTAAAAATAACAGTTGTCTTCATTATACTGCAGAAAGCCAATATAAATTTTGTACCCATTAACACAGCTGAAGTTTTGGGGAAGAAAATTATCAAAATTTCGTATTTTACCAAGAATAACTTTGTAGAATATAGTAAGGTTTGTGAATGTTGAATATATTTACATGCAGAAATACACAGAACTAACATCAAGACAATTTTCTTCCACTTCTTAGTGTACAGTTAACAGAAGTTTAACAACTAAACCCAATTGCTTCATACAAAAGTAAGCAGGGAGAACTATACTGCAGTAGGCAATGTGGGGTCAGAGGATCATTCGCAACTGGTTACGTTGTGTTTGGAGGCGTGTATCAGAGGTTTACAAAAGGAGCAATTACTTGTTCAGTGACTTTGCTTCATGCATTTAAGAAATGCCCTGGATTATTCTCAGGCATTTTTATGGAGACAACACTAAAATTCTGGAGTTTACTTTCTTGATATGGAAATTTCGATGAAGAAATTTTTATATAAGGCACTGCTCAGCCCAATGCTTCTTGTCATTAATCCCACATATTTCAGACAGTTTAGAGTTTTAGAGAAATCAGACTTGGCACTGCCAGTCTGATTTCTCAAAAATCGTGACTCAAATACTCCACATGAGATTTGTTTTGTTTAATACCTGTATGGGGGAATCCCCTCCACACACAGAATATACAAACCCAGCAATCAGATCAGACAGTATCACAGTAGCTGCCAAATATGACAATGAGCAAGCTTAATTCAGCCTCCACAAATTTTGCTCCTTTTCTTAAAAGCTTTTATTTCCTCTACCCTCTTTTGTTTTTAAATGGACCTTATTTTTACTATAAACTGTAATTACCAACAGCAAGGATAATTACAATTGTCAACTCATTTTTGTGCCAGGTTTTGACAGTTAATACAAGGGTGAAAGACAGGAAGGGAACAAGTCATGAAGAGAACCTCATTTTCCTTGAAAAGCCAAACAGCCCCCAAAGGTTAAGATTTCCTTTGGAATCAAAGCCCAGATTTTGTCTTCATATAAATGTGAACCTTGCCTTGCTGGCATCATAATCAAGTTTTTCAAAGACATATTAATTAGAAATAATTATGCTAACTTCTTTGGTAATAAATTACAGAAAAGATGGCGAGGCAGAGATGCTGGGCAAAATGAAAAATGGTGAAAAAGCATTCACCTGCCTCTGAGACAATGAGGCTTCAAGGTAACAGAAAGCAAAATTCAAATATACATCTAATCTGACACCACAGATACTGTTTAAAATTGAAAACCTTCAGAGTATTTCCTTCATGTTACATATAATATATGGATCCATTTTTAATGGGTTTTCTCTAGAACAATGCAGCACAATTGCAGTAAAGTGCAAGCTTTTCTAAGCTACTAGTCTGTCTTCCTAGGAGTCTACTTTATCCATGCCATGTCCAGTTGTTCCAGTCATAAACCAATTTAACACGCCAGCATTTGGGTTTCTTTTGTGTCTTTACAGTGGCATGTGCAGAAAAGAAAGAGGGTGGTGACAGGATACAGATCTATCACATGGAAAACCGCATTGCTGCCAGAGAGTTGCAGACACACAGAGCAGATTTGAAGAATCATGGATCAGGCTTGGGTCGCAGAGAGGAATGCAAATTATTTTGTTAATGACTATGGCATAGTGATTTGATGGAAAAAACCAAAAATACTGCTCATCTCTAGAATCTTCATTCAAAAGTGAGGCGTCTGCTACATTTGTTCCCTGCTAAATTTCTGACCTATGGTTTAGTAGCTTCACAAATTGAGCCATATGTACAAAATTACAGGAAAGGGATGCAATTGATGTAGTGCAAGACACTTAAATATTTATCTGAACATAACAAACAGAGGAAGATCAAAGACTCCGTACACTTCTCCATAAGGCAGATGGTAATTTTTTAAATATAAGATCTCAAATATGTTATTTATTTCTTAAGAGGTAGAAAATATCAAAATACTAGGAAAAAATTTCTAGCTTAAAACAATCAGTTTGCTTACTTTTTAAAAAGTCTTACTTTTGCAATTTTTAGGTTAATAAAAACAAATGGAGCTATGGAAGCACAGGATTTCGTGCTCTGTATAGATCTCACTTACTGAAAAAAGAGAGAGCTTCTTCATCTAGTCAGTGCTCAAACAGTATATACAAATTATCTCCTCCTCTTGCCCTGTTGGGGGCTATAAATTTGAAGTGAAAATTTTTCCCGGTGGAAAATTTTGGCGATTCCTGACTTTCTAGCACTACATTTAACCGGGTACAGTTTATGTATAAGGCAGTAGAACCACCAATGTAAGCTCAGAACTACCTCTTCCATAACGCTAAGAAGAAGGAAACAAAAGCTCACTTAAATCTTTCCTAAAGACAGCAAAATATCATACTCCGATTGCAGCACCAGCTGATAATCTGTTTTAGCAATTTATACCAGCCCAGAGACAGCTGAACTACTCATTGCACTGTAGAAGCCTACCTAGAGTTACTAAGGCTTGCACTCTGATTCCTCAGCACAGCTAGGAGAGGCTGATGCTACTGTCTCCAATGCAATTCAATAAGGCATAATTTAACTCAAAACTGACATTATTACACATCGAAAAAGTAGTGTAAAAGCTCCTCTCTTTTCCATCTAGCTGTTAACATTCAGTACTATTTATTAAATATTTTATAAAAAGAAGTTAGGATATTTATACATTCAAACAATCACTGCAGTAGTTGAGCAAAGGAAATGAATTATCAGATTCTAAATTAAGCACAGTTCTGGAGATATGCACATTTGCACGCACCACACACATATCCTGTATGTGTGTGTGTGTATATACGTGTGTATATATAGATATAGGTATATAGTTATATTTTATATATATGTCTTTTAAATCAGATCCCAGAATACAGCACAGAATATCTTCACTTAGCTCCTCTTTCACCAGAGGACAGGATTGTCCAGTTTGGAAAAACCAGGTTCTTTTCTAAGGTCCATGTAGGTTCCGTTGCTCACCCAGGAGTCATCGCTGGATTTCCTATCAAAGATTAAACAAATGTAAGCTTATATTTTCCATCCATAATGCTGTGTAATGCAGCGTGGCACCACACACAGATACCAAATCCAGCCCATGAACCAGGAGCAGTGCAGCTCATTACAGCCTGCAAACAGGCAGTACAGCTTGGAGAGCTGAACAGGTGTGTCTGCACTGGGCCACGGAGAGGCATCTCAATAGCCTAAGGTTCACCTGAGAACATCACTACTGAAGTGCCTAGTGCATTAATTCATATCTGCTCTAATACTTTTGCTATGTAAAAATTAAATTCTTTATTCCGTCATTTAAATCTACAGCATAAATCTCAGTTTTCCAATCCTCACTGTAAGGATTCAAATCCTCATTCTTATTCACAATTCTCATTGTGAATATACAATCACAAAGTATTAGACTTTGCCTCTGTCCTGCTTCCCTTTAGTAGGTGTGCTTGGCATGTGATGAATTAGCTCACCCAGCTTGTCAGAGATGTAGTAGTCTAAGACATCACCTTTTGCACCTATTAAAACATTTCTGTGTTCCTCAGAAGTACAGCCTACATGCATCCAGAAAAAATAGGATCCCAGATCTGCTAATGGGCCCATACAACATTCCCCTTGGCTCCAACTCTCTCAGTGCAGGAGAACAAAGAAGCTGGAGGGCAAACGACCACATCCTCACTAGCATTCCTTTTTGTCTTTCGATGGCTGAAATCTCCTGTTTAATTGATTTACAGCAGGAAGAGATAAAGTGCCCTCAGAATGATAATTCTCTCCCCATAAAATAGGGGAAACATGGTCAAAAATAGCCCTGGAAATGAAAGGCTCCAATTCTGCACATTTCCACAACACACAATCCCACTGAATTCATCAGTTCAGCAGAGGTAACTAAGCTAAATCCAGCTACTTCACCTTGCTTCAAAAAATCAAATATGCTACATTCACTCAAGCAAATGTAGACTTAAATGTAGACTAAATATCAATTGCCATCAAAGCAAAAAAAAAAAATTCAGGGATGCACTAATGAAACAGTAATACATAATTCTGAGTGTTAACTAAGTCTGGATTATTCTACATCACCAAAGTACAAACCCAAAATATATAGAGGAAACCTGGAAAAAACTGGAGCCTGCCACATGGCAATTTAGAATCAGAGCTATAATAAGAATTTCAATAAATAATAGTAGATGGTAATTATTATCTAGTACCTGAAAAATCTAGGCTGATGCTCTAGATTGTTTTCTTCTAGCACCTTCCGTCGTTCTCTCTGTAGCTGCTCGATCCTCTGCTTTTGTATTTCAGCTCCTTCAATATTCCCTTCTTCTAGAAACCTGCAGCAATATGAGACAATTGGTCTCCTGCCCCCAGGAGAATCTAATCTTTCCAGCAGGTATTTCACAGTGTTTGAAAGGTAAACAGCTACCTCTGCAGACAACTGCACTACGAAAAAGCACTTAAGGAAAACTACCTCTTGAAACAAGCTCAGAGTCACAGTTATATTAGATTCTTCTACTTGGAAATTTACAAAAGTAAAAATTTCACCACAGAAAGAAGTTTCAGGTTTCAAGTGTCTCAGTTTTTGGTTATTCAGATACTGTATGCTCAACATCCAGTACCTGAAGTACTGAAGTTTAAACATCCTTGGAAAGGCAGTTATCTAGAAGCATCCAAGAGCCAATTTTAGGACACGCTTCCATAATGCTAAGAGCATCTCTCCCTAAGTGATTACAGTGTCTGTTTCAGATGCACATTAATGTAAAAATAGAAACGCACTGCAGGTATCTACACAAAATAGTCCAAGTCTAAGGTAAAGTGAGTGTATAGAAGATTAACCATTATTTTGGGAAAATATTTCAGAGCTAAAGCTTCTTACCTTTGGTCTGGCCTAAAACGTGTATCAGTGGATGGGAGTAATGATCTGGTTTGTGGGTCCAGTTCGTTTAACTCCAGTGCAAATTGAGTAAATCCATACCACTGTTCATAATCTTTAGGCATTGGATCTACAGAAGAAAAGAGTAGGTTCAGAACTCCAACTAAATGCTGTTGAGAAGGAAAAGTTCAAACTCCCTCTAGTCATTTGTTTATCCCTGATCCACAGCGTCAATTCTGAGGGAACAAGTGGTTTTTAATAATGTGAAAAAAGAGAATATCCCCCTTGGTAATTGCAATGCAACAAGACAGATTTCTGTTCTCTCAGCTGAATCACAGCACAACTGCAATGAAGCCCATGCTATTATCACAGTGTTTTTTCAAACCACAGTAGACAAAACCCCACAAGCTTGGGAGAAATTCAGCTATGTCTGTCATTACAGAACTGAGCTTTGTGGGCTAGCCTCCAGTGTTTAACACATGAAATAAACAACACTTCTCTGCACAAGCAGTAGAGGAGTTTGTTCCTTTTTCCTCCCCCTTTTTTTCCCCTTCCTGCTAGAGTCCTCATTACCCACTTCATGCCCAAATATGAAAATGAGGGAGAATGGAGAAAATGCAGGCAGCCATGGGATTAAGTTCTCATATTATTTAAATGATACATTCTTCTGATCTAGCTTTTAAATGCTTGACAAAAATCTAATATTCTACAGAGAAATAACAAGAAATTGGGGCCTAATAAAGAGATGAAAACAGTAAGCTTAAACTCAAGCAGATCTCAGTTTCTGTTCTGATCACTAACTTGCTCTCCATATGCAGTTTGAAGATGAAGTTGTCCCACAGTATAAACTTTCGTGCCACTTCCCAAAGAGTCGGTGCACAACTTTCCCAGATTTATCCATGACACTGCCTTCAATCTCATGTGCATTTGGATTCCAATACTTTGCCTAGAATTAAAAGGAACACGGGAAAAAAGGGTGCATAAGAGCTCAAGTGCAGGCCAGTTTGCCATGCCAGTAGCACCAGGCTGTAGAGCAGTGTTCTGAAATGAATATTCATTTAGGTGTGCATTACAATATCATATGCAAACAACTGCTGTGAGTACTGTTAAAATATTAACTTACTAGTATGTTAGCCTATCAAAATACTAACATTCAGAATTGTATTTATTTTGTTTGCCTTTTTTTAGAGGCAGTACAAGGTAAAGAGCAGCTGACCCTGAATTTTGCTCAAAGACAGCTGACCCTTAGTCCTGACTTGGTTATCTACATCTCTCCCAAATTTGCAGAAGAGGAAGAGAAGGAAATCACACCTTAATCTCCACTTTAAACAATTTACAATATCAAAGGTGTAAGATTTGCAGGCTTTCAGTCTTCAATATTTGAACTTTAAACATCCATTGCAGCTCTGAAAATACATTAAAGTACTTTCAAGTAAGTATTTGGGAAGAAAAAACCACCCTAATGCTTCTTAGAAAGCACAAAGTATTCAGGAAAACAAATAAAACAAAGCTTGCTGGGGAGCGTGCCATGATGCTAGGTACACTGAAGTACTTCTCTTCTATCTGTATGGTCTGTTCTAAGTAAAGCAGAGCCTTTCTCCATCAATCAGATACAGAAAATGCGGGCTAAGGTAAGTCTCTTAGGACGATTTGAAAAACTATTTATCAGGTTAGAAATTTTTGGCATTGCTTTACATTTTCATTGATTTTCCTTTACTAAAAAGTCATCTATTGCCAAAAACTTGATTTCAGTTATAAGGGCAATTCCTTAAGAAGTCATATATATTGTACTTGTACTGAAGCAAAAGCTTTGAGTAACACCACAACCTCTCACTTAAACTCCTCTGAGTACCTGCAAAGGGCTAGAAAAGAGCATCAGGGGAAGAACCCTGAATAAGCACTGGTCCTGCAGCTGCCAAATGAATGCAACCACAGACGTGCCAGTGGGTTAGCAGGAGGCGTGTGGTAAACCACTGTCAGTAGACACCTCCTGCCTACATCTCTCTTCAAACCCAGAGTAGGTTTTCCATGATATTCCTTTCCCCATAATTCCTCCATTTCCAGTGGAATCACTCAAGAAAGCTGTTGCTTCTCCTTTTTGTCTGGCTCTGCCTAGTGAGCGGTAGTTCCTTCAAAGCTAAAGTTTTCAAGGAATCACAGGTAATCACAGCTTGTCAGCAGAAGTACTGAGCTCCAGCAGAGAGCATCCTTACACTGCTGTGCCTGTTAGAAAAGGCAGTGCCAGCACTGCTGCTGCTGTGGTTACCTTTATGAAAGTCAGTTTGCAGTGGCAAGTGTCATCATTGAGATTTTTTATGATGATCTCTCCGTAGTGTTCAATCCATCTTTGCCCACTTAAGATATTATGGATGCAAGATGTCACCTTGTTCCATGCAAAATGGTCTTTGAAACTGCAAGGAAAAATACACACAAGAAAAGTCTCCTGCCATGGTCACGCGAGCTCAAACTTGAGAAAAAAAAAATTGCAGAGAGCTTGATTAGAGAAACCAAATAAACTATTTTTTTACTAGAATACTTCATCTTCTTGTTCCACACCTTCTCAAAAACAAACCCTATGACAACAATCCCACCTCCCAGAAAATCCTTTTCACTTCTGCTGTATATTTTGGTCTTGAATTCAGTTTTCTCTCAATTTACTTGTCCTTCTTTACCAGTTTTAAGTTTCCAGAAGTAATCATTCTGATATCTTCTATAGTCTGAGATGCTCATTCCAAGCTTGTAACACAGTGACAATGGAAAACACAAGGACATGGGCCAGCAGAGTGATCCGGACATGTATTGAGAGGAATAAACTTGGCTCAAGCTCTCAAGGCTAAGCCTAATGTGTGTGCTTTAGGCAAGAGCAAAAGTTCTCACCAAGCAGACACAGTTGCACACTGGAAAACAGCAGACAGGGAGAGATAAACAAATACCAATAGGGAATACAACATTTTACCTTTTATGAAAGAACTAGATGCTCTTATAAAACAGCTTTATAAAGAATCAAGAAAAGGAAAGTCTCATTAAGGCATATTCCACTATTTGTTCTGGGTATGGATGACCAACTCACTACTGGTAAGGTAAAATATAAACTTACAAAGCACCAGTTTCCCCATAGCAAGTGCTGTGAGGACTTCACATCCTGTGAAGTTACTACAACCTCCCCTTAATCACTTGCTGCTTTGTAAGGGCACACACAAGGACAGTTTGTGCAGACTAGCAGATATGCAGCCAATTTATCCTACAGTAAATTGTTTTTCTGCCCTTATATATGCAGGTCACATGCTTATCACAAATGCAAAAAAAAAAAGGTTATTGTTTCAAAATGAACCTTAATATTGATGCTTAATTTTTCCCTATAGCCTCAGCACCCTTTTTTGTACCCAATTCTGTACCAAATACACAGGGATACAAACCAGCACATGGAGATCACATATGAATCAGATTGCTTTCCAGTTTGTCAGCCCATCACAGGCCCTAATATATTAATTGTCTTGGCTCTGAATGCTTATTCACATCCTAGCAACCTTTCATTCCAAAGCTTAGGGTAGGTGCTATGAACATAACATGGTTTATACATTACATTTTGGATACTATCTTACTGTACTTCAATTTTATCCACTTAAAAGAAGAAGGCATGCTTGGTTTGATGAGTGCTAGGTTCTTGAATTCTTTGTTTGTTTGTTTTTTTTTTTTTTTTTCAGATGGCAAAATAATTAATTTTGTGCTCTGCCATTGGAAAACAGATTTAATTGGAACAATACTCAACCTTTAGGCCTCTGGTTCTGCAAACATGATGGATATAGACCAGATTTTAAGGGATTTTAATTGCTCATCAATAATGGGCACTCTGACAAGCCAGCATCAGAACACTGCAGATTTTTATTTCAAAAAACCAAAAGAAAACAAAACAATTCTCAACACTTTACTACAGTGGCTGCTTCCTTGGGTAATAAACACCAGATATGTAACTAGATATAACTATATATATATGTAACTATATATATAAACACCAGATATATAATATGGTTCTACTTATCACTTAAAGTAATTATTTCTGCAGTGATGATGGCTGTTGGCCTTGCCTACAGACCAGAACCCCACGGTATCAGGGTCCCTACAAATATAGTTACAAAAGACAGGAGGGACAACACCCTTTTCTCCAAATCCATATTCAAGCAAAAGAATTCATAGTTTCCTTTATCCTGAAGTTTTTCCCTGTGAATTTAAAATGCATTAAGGTTGAAATTCAACTGAAGTATGAAAATCTTTACTTTTCTTTTTTCAAGGTACACAGGAGTGGTGGGTTTGTTTTTGTTTTTTTTTTCACTGTTTGTTTTTCATAACCTTTGAAAGAGTTAGTGCTTCTGATTTATGCCTCTGGTTTTGGTTTGCTGGGGTCTTTCTCCCTCAGCTTTTCTCTTTAAATTAAATTGTAGTCACCAATTCTTCCAAAGGTCTAGCAGGGCAGAGCAGAGCTGGCTGTTCTCTGAATGAATGTGGCTCCAGCGTGTGCAAGCACATCTGTGCCTGTGCATGAACAGCAGTGCCCGACTGCAGCACTTACGCTGGAAGAGTTACGTGTGTTGTGCCAACTGGAACAATTTCCATTGACTTTCCCCAGAATTTGTTTTTCCATCTGACATCTGGAACAAGAAGGAAAAAAAGACAGGTTTAGTCATAGGTGGGTGAATCAGGCTGTTTCTGGGCTCTACTTTATTTTCAAGAAATTCAGAATAACAAAGTGCAACAGAAGTGCTCAGAGAATGTTGTGGGACCTTTAAACACTGATTGGTGGGTTTGTTGTTGTTGCTGTTTGCTTTGTTTGATTTTCATCATATTACTGGTTATTTAAATAGCAAAGCAACAGATGTTTAACAGTCCTCTCAAAAACTTTCTCAAAAGAGAAATTTGAATAAGCTGTAGGCAGCATATACTTGTCTGCAATTCAGTCGCTAGTGAATGAATGTAGACATTTTCAAAAACAAAAGCAGAATTTCAAACATAAAAATATAACAAGACATCCACAGTCAAGAGACTAAAGAAGGTTTCAAAGGGCACGAAATGGCAGAGGGATTTAGTCCAACTCCCTCTGTAAGTTTAACTGGTCTTTTGAAATCTTGTTTGAATCACAGAAAGAAGTGTCCAAGTCTCATGTAATTTCTTGATAAAGGTAAGAAAACTCAGTGCAAGCTTAGCCAAATTTATTGAGCAAAAGCACCCGGAAGAGAAAGAAACAGAGCAGCATGGCAAAAGGGCTGTAGAGTTACACTGGGCTAGATATTCAAGCAGTAACTTTCATAGTAACTTCAGAGCTCAGGGGAATAGCACCCTTCGTATATTAGACTCTAGGAACTCCATTCCCTGCCCAACATGAAAAAGAGGGGAAAATTCAACTCTAGTCTCAAAAAGATGCTAGTTCTAACACAAGGAAAACAAAACACTGTTTCCTGTGCAGTTCTGGGGGGGAAGCTCTTCTGCTGGCTGTGAGAGAGATGCCCAAACCACAACTAGGAGATAAGTCAGGTATCTCCTGAGTATGCATGTACAAGTGATGAGGGAGCTACACCGAGCTGCCTATCATTGCAAAGACTAGAATGGGATATAGGGTGGAATTCCGCATGCAAAAAAGTCACTTTTCTTATCACATAAGAAAAGGACCTTTTGGGTTTTTTGGTTTTGAAGTCTGATACTGGGTTAGCATCTTCAGTGACAGCAATTCTGTTGTGATTCCTACAGTGCACAACAAGAGCTCCAAAGCTACTTCGAGTATGATGTTGTTGAGGCAAATTCTGTCCTGGCTTTCTCTCTTCTGCAGTGGGATGGAAGACAAAGGGAAAAGGTACACCTTACTGAGTTTAATGCACTTAAAGTGCATTACCAGATTGTGCCAAATTCTATGTTCTCATAAATGGCAAAGCTGTCCCACAGAGAACAGCATGTGGGGAACATCTTGGGAGCCAGTGCGCAACTTGTTCATGCAAGAATTTTAGGACAGAAGAGAAAAAGCAAAGTGTTATTTCAAAGCTATGCTCACACTTATTCAGGCACAGATGCTGTAATAGCTGAAACTTCCTTCATTTCCACTGCTCATGTGTCGACACTCCTCTGCAAAAGCAGAGCCAGCTTCATAAGTCATGGAAAGCTATTTCCAAACTATCAGTTCCTGTCAGAGCCCAGTTTTCTAGTACACTAGAAATGATCCAGAGATTTCTTGATGATGAAACACACGAACTAAGGTCAGTGTCTGATGGGATGACAGCACTACCCTGGCAATGTTGCTGTCTCCTTTTCAGCTGAGAACGTGGCACAGTAAGTGAAAGTATCTTTGCACACAGAAAGAACTGAACTCACTGACAAGCTGCCTTTATGATTAAATTGGTGTTAATCTTTCCACAGAAGTTAATACAGCCTCATTACAAGAGGTTGCCTTTACAATGGAAAAAAATCATTGTCTAGCCCTCCCAATAAGCTCAGCTAGCCACATTTAAAAACAAAGCAAACAGAAACCCCCAAGCCCTGCTGCACCCTGATTGAATGTTCTGTGCTCATCAAGACCAAATCTCACACTCTCATGTTAATCAGATTCTCAGCTCTCATTATTATTGAAGAACTTCCTTCTCTAAACAGAAGTGTTAAAATATTTGAGTGATAACAGTTGTCAAGATCTGTTAAACAAATCAGTCTCATCTATTTTAAAATAGGCCGCTATCTAGTCTTATTTATAGAGTATTCAAGTTACTGAATAAATTTTTGGTCATCTTAGCTTTTGGGCTAAGAACAAAAGGATTCTTGTGTCCCTGTATTTGTTTACAGAGCAAAGAATTACACAGAATAATAAAACCCAGACTAATGGCTTCCAATTTATGTTCAGTATGGCTCCATCTGTAATAACTATAATCAAGTCAGCAGAGTCAATCAGAAAAAAAAAAGATTACAATATGGCTACATTGTGCTTTGACAAACTCCTGGGTGAAGGATTTTAAGTGAGTTAAAAGGCATGGTTATGTTTTGTGTACACTCCAGAATTATCTAACCACACAGGTGCTGTTGCTGGCTGACACCTTCACTAGCAGTACACAGCAAACAAAGCTGCAACACACACCTTTTGAAAAAAACATTAGTAGTCAAATAGCACAAAATCTTCCATACTGTAATAATGCCAGCAGAGAAAGACAAGGTAAATGTATTTATCCTTGCTGTTACACTCATTTTTGAAAATTGCTTTCAGAACAGGTTTACAAGATTTGCCGGGGTTCAGGATTTAACTTGTAGTTTTTTCATGTTGTCTTTGAGCTTGTTTGTTTTATAAATAGCTTGAGATACAATTCTTCTTTACTAAAGAACAACATTCCCCTCAAAACACCAAGCAAACCTGATTTTAAAGAGGAGCAGATATTTGTACATGAAAATAATAATCAATTAATGTCACATAAAAAAGTACAAATGCAGCAAAATATCTTGTGAATTTTTATAATAGCAGAAGATCCAAGTAAGAAGCATGCAAGTAAGTATAGGCTAGCTTTTCATAAAACCATTCTAATACAAATTTAAGCAAGAAATTTCAACTTTTGCTAATTCCTGGATATTTTGTGTTAGACATACAATGAAAATATTATGAACACTGTAAAAGTAAATGACAGACTGAAGAGTTACCTTGCCAAAAAGCAAAATTCACAGATTCAGCATGGCATGCAGAAATAGGTGGATGGTGACTGACCTAATAGCAAGACATGAAAGGAGAGGGGGAAAAATAGATTAACATATGAACACTTGAACAGTCATTTTGGTTTGGCTTCTTTTGTTTTGTTTTCTCCTTCATTCCCATATGGCATTTACAATCTGATCATTAGTTCTCCCTTTGCAGTTGTGTCCTGAAGGGGGAGGCAGTGGGATTAATAAAGGTTCTGAGACCCAAGAGGCCGTGAAAGAAATGGGAAACACTTACTTCAAAAGGCCTGAGATTTTGTTCGAGTGAAAATCTAGCTACATACTTTGTATATTGTCTCTAAGATGATAATTAAATTTATGCTTAGGACCTCTTAACAGATTAACAAAACCCACACTTTTAGCGCACAGACAACCCCAAAAGACCAAAACCACAACAAAGGGCCAAAAGCTTCTTTACAGTAAATAACCAAAAAAACCCTGAGTATGAGGGAGGAGATAGTGATCAGCATCTCTAAGTGGGCCACAGGTGAAGAAATCAAGCCACGAAATTCCATCCAGTAATCCCTACTACTGCAGCAGTGACACGCCAGGTGTTTCTAGTGTGAAACTCTAACCACATGCACTGCATTTCATCAGCTTTTGGCAGTAGTATGTGCATGAATTAGAGCAACCACCAAACTAACAAAGCAAGGACTGTGAGTAAATAAACAATTCAGACTATTAGAATGCAACAGTAAATTAAAAAAGCACAAAGTGAAAGCAGCCGCTTCCCCTTGACTTGAATTCTCCCTTCCGGTGAACGCAACTAACAACTGACCAGGACCAGCTCTTAGATGTGTAATGCCTGCTGTTCCTTGCGCAACTTTATTTTCAAGTGAAATTGCTATTTCTTACTATGAATTTAATTTCTTAACCATCTACATGGCTCAAATCAATTTTTACTCTTTTTTTTTTTTGCTACTCATTTCACAAATCTCTTACTGAGCATTTTTTTTCCACAGGCATCCAGTTATTTATTGAACATCCTCCACTTGGTTTAAAAAAAAAAAGAAGATAGAAGTACTAATTGCTCTCATCTATGGACTAATCCAGCAAGAGCAACATTCTCTCTCTTACACACTGTACCCAGATTAACCCCAGATGTCTCTATAATACACAGGTTAAACTTAGCTCTCACTTAAACTCTTATAATTCCAGAGTAAGGTCATGGTGTTATAACAGGAGTTATTCTAAACTAGAATAGAATAGAATCTTTGTTATTTTATACCTTTTGCCCCTCTGTCCCATGGATTACATTCTGCCTGCACTAACAAGGTATCTGGAGTAAGCATCAAAATGCTTGTGCAAGCAATAAGCCACTGTTCCTGATGTAAAGAGAAATATTCAATGCTTGCAAGCTGCAATAATTTCTTTCCTCCTATATTGCCCTCCCCTCCTAATACTTCTCCACCACATATTCTTACAGTAACTTTACCACTCTATAAACTCACATCACTTATTTAATGTATTAGAACAACAGTTGTTAATAGAACAAGCCCGCTCATGTAGTAAAATTCTTCTTTATAAAAAATTAGCCTTTGTACTGGTTTACCCACTATTAGAGTGAAAATATCTTCCTTTAATTCAGTGTAACAATCAACTCAGTACTAACCTTTATTCACCACTTTGTTACTCAAATTTGATGCTGTGCGGGTACTTGCAATGCTCCACACACATCATCTTAGTACTGAAGTAGCACAGTGAAGAACCAGCTACATTACTTGAACCTTAAATTTGATTCTTGCTTTGACTGCTTTACTTCTCGTTGGTTTTTTTTTCCCCCTCCTTAGTTTTACTCTTGCCTGTGACATTTCCTGAGACTAAGGAAAGATCACATAATATTCCTTTTTGTCAGTTCTAAAACACAGTGTGCAAAATGTTGTACCTTCACAGCTGTAAAAGCACTTTTCATTTTCTAAAGGAAGTCTCTTAGAATTCTTTCTCTGATCAAGTTTCTGGCTTGCACACCTTTGCCCACTGCACTTTTTGTTATGTCTAGACAGAACAAGACAGCCTTCAGTCATTCTTACTTTGCTAGGCACCAAGTATCTGGGTTTTACCTCCTTTTAACATACACTTCAAGTTTAGCAATTTTGGTAGCTTGGCTGGTTTAAATTCATTATTTTTCACTCATACTTAATAATTATTCTCCTACTGGGAATTATCTTCATAAACACTCGGACCATGATGTGCTGTATACATCCTTCACCTACTCAGCTGTGGTGGCAGATTTGAAAGGCTTAGCCTACTAAGTGTTTGGACAGGAAGCAGAAATAGTCAAGGTGCCAGTGGAAATACTTGTGGTTGATTGACTCACACAAGGGATACATTTCCTATAAAAGAAGACATTAAACAGCTGAAGATACTGAAGTGTTTTTAATGATCACACACAAAAGAAAATGACAGGAATGTAAACTTCTGTTGCAGTTGTGATCAGATTTCAGCATGGGGAATTGCACTCTACTTAACCAAGTTATCTTGTTACTGGAGCAGGCAGCCTGCCAGCCTTTGCTCCTCGAGTGTCAGCTGCTGGTTGTGATGTTCCATGCCAGACTTAGCAGACTTTTCCTCAAAAAACAATCCCCTTTGTTTATAATTCAGCAAGGTCCCTAGAGTTTTGCTGGGCTCAGGTAATGTAAAGTAACTTTGTATTTTGCCATTAATTCTAGAGGATTCCAGCCACACATTTAGAATTCAGCAGTGTATCGAGTAGCAATTCTAAGGGTTGCAGCATACAATACCTGTTCTGCAAAGAACTGGAAACCCTTATCTTCACGAATACATTCATAGGTTTCTCCAAGCACAGGATTAAATGGCTTACTTCCAGCTCGGTAGTAACTGGATGCATAGGCAGAGACTGCAAAGGCAGCTATGTACACCTGGGAAGTACATATTTGGGACTTAGATTAATTAATTTACAAGAGACATGAAAAAATTAAAGCAAGCTTTATCCTGATTCTGTATTTCTCCTTTCATTTGCAGACTACAAATGTGGATGCCTCCTGCAAGCTAAGCCCTAGTTCACACATTAGAGAATTATTCCATTTTCAGAGTCATTCAATAGGTTAGGGATGGAATTATTAGGGTCAGGTACTGCAAATTTCATTAACTGAAAACAGCATTTCTGAAAAGTGTTTGAAACAGTTTAGCATTCTGCAATACAGTTCAAAGCAGTAACCTTAAAAATCACTGTTAGATTTCGTATAATAACTGGTTTTTATAGTTAGATCTGTGACTCTGTAAATCTACCAACAATCCTTTCCATAAACATGGCACAGGAAGTAGTGGATGAGTTTTCACCAACTTAGCTATTTCTAATGCTGTTTGATTTAAATTGGTTTTTTATCTACTGAGTGCTATTACCTAATCATGAAACTGTTGATCATGACTGACACACAGTCATGTGTGTCCCTTCCAAATTTGTGCAGTCAACTCAAGCATAACATGAGCAATTAGAATTCAGGGTTGTTTGATTAAAGTCTCTTTTGTAACACTTTTTCTCTTTTCATTCCCTTTTCCTCATCTTGTGAAAGTGTAGATACTCTCTTTTCACACCTTCAAAAAACAAATCCACTGCAGATAGGCTCTTTTATGAACTATTGCAATTACTGTGCAATAGCTAGCAATAAATTTTGCTTCAGGAATTTCTCAAAGGCAAAGAATACACCAGTCTGAGGTAATTTCCAGATGCCGGGGTGTGGGAAGGAGGAAAAAGGCTTCTTTTCACTCCCTTTTGAGCAACTACTGCTCATTTCCTTTTCCTTTTAGCACACGTTCTCAAGAGAACAAAAAAAGCTATGGACTGAAAACCTCAGTGAATGGCCACACCCTGGGAACAGGCCCTAAACTGTGCCAGAATGAGGAAAGAGACTTTTCAAAAAGAATTTATAACACAACTACCTACTTTAATAATAACGTCAGTTTAAGGTAAGATATATTGACTTGAAAAGGCTTAATTCAGTTTATGGGAAAATCTGTATCTTCCACTTAAGAGAATTTAGGGAGCTTCTAATCCTTTATTTATGGGCTTGCATACTAAGTAGCTCTTGTACACCTGGAAGCAAAACAACTGAAATGAATTTCTCTCTTGTTCTTTTGCCAAATGCAGAATTCAGGGTTCTGCACTGGCAGAGGATGACACCATTATCATACCCAACATACATCATACTGCCTGGTATTGAGACCCTGAACATTTTGGATAAACCCCAACATTTCAGAAAACCAGTTATTAAAAAACATGGAGCTCATTTAGTTAATATAGAGATATCACAGTCATGTAGGGTTGGAAGATCCAGCATCTCTGTGTACAGATGTGTTACCAGATCAGACACCCTTGAAAAAGATATATTGCAGCTTTCATTTTTGAGAGGGAATTATATAAGTTTAATCTCCTCCTCCCTTTTTGTTGTAAATTTTTAATATTACAGAGCAAGGGCCGCAAAACAGAATTAAGCTTCTTTTTTGTTTAAACTTGCAGAACAGCAAGGTACTTGAGGAAAGGGAGACTTTCTGAACAAGCAACAAGAAATGGAGAAGAGTCAAGAAGAGTGGCTATGTGAGTATGTACAGACACATTTGGAGAGTTTGCCTCTCTCAGCTGAGAGAAACAAAACAATGGAACAGAACATCTTCATTTCTTCAGCACTGCTTTTATGTTTAATCTATTCTAATTCTACAGATTGTAACTAAGTGTTTGGAGTAAGGTATTTACCATCCGTTCAAAGGGGTTTGGTGTGTGTGCTGCTTTATCCAGGAGCTCGCTGTACTCCAGCTCCTCGCAGAGACGCTGCAGGGTGTTAAGTGGCTCATTTAACTCAACGGGCATGGCCACTTTGGAAAGATCCTTTCCTATGTTATTCCTCAGGATATTCCATAGGCTGATGTTGCTCGTGTTAGGGCAAGGAGCTGGTAAACATGTTCTCCGTTTAGAATTGCATCCAATTCCACTTTCAGAAATACAATCTGAAAAAGAAGAAAGTGGCAGAACAATTAAAGTCACATTTTCTTAGTTTCATCCCCTTTGCAAACATACATTAAATTTCAACCATCTTTTCTTCTGTCAAAACTTCCTTCCACCCACGATTCATTAAAGTACTTCACTTGTGGTTTGAAGATAGCCTGTTATAAAAATGACAAAATTAAGAACAACATTTTATGTACATTAACAGAAGTAAAATGCCAGGTACAAAAAATGCACAAAAATGACCTTATTTTCCCTTAAAGTCTGTAAGAAGAGGCTCAGAATTTCCACTGAATTTGAAAGAGTAAATATTGTAACTATTTTATCTGTAACAGAGATGGATTCCTATCAGTTTAGGGGACATAAAACCTCCTTCCCTGACAGCCCTTCAATTAAGTTGACACTTCTCAGAAGGCAAGATGTAACTTACAGATGCAAGGATAATAACTACTCCTACTGATCTTTTCCTACTTTTTTGAATACTCCTACCAGGGAAATTTACTGCACCACAAATTTACATTCAGACTTTTCCACGTTGCTCCCCCTAGCATTTAAACTCAGCGATGTTACTTTGAGATACGCCCATACATTGATGGAGAACTGACGTGTTTTAAGGGTGGAAATGCTGAAGCAACTGTGGAGCTATGGGTTTACTGAAGATTTTAAAAAGAGAAAATAAAAAGGACTCAAGTCAAGAGTCCTTGACATGAATATCTTAAGTCTGTTTTGCTGTATCAAACAGGATGAATACAGGATAAATAGTTTCAAGTGTGCCATGAAATGATTTGTAGCAAAATCCAAACAGAGCTACAAGCTTCTGCAACAGGCACTAGTCTGAAGTGATTATATTGCTTAGCTGTACATCACTTTTGTTTCGGAGAGGAATGTGTTGGCCACTGTAAGAACATATTATCTTTACACATCCTCAGGAGCACCTACAAAGCTCCTGCCTTAGGATCAGTTACTATTTGGAGACATTCAGGCATAGCCTCAGTCTGTCAAGCCTTGTCCTTTTCTGGCTTTCCTCACACAGCTCTGTCTTGAAGGAACTAAACCCACCCTGGGCAGCACATCTTTCTGTGCTACACATGCCTGAAGATTCCCTGCCCTTAAATGCACTTCACCAGTGCTTCCCGTGCTCCTCCACTGACATAAGCGCAGTATCAGCAGGGCTTCCAGCAGTGACAAGTGACCACAAGGATGAACTTCTCCATCCCTGCCATGCCAGCCAGCCCATGCCTCACATGGATGTTTAAAAGGGTGATCGGTAGCCTCACAGTTTTGAGGAAGGAGTTTCCCTCTTTCCTGCCACTCATAAACTAGAAGTCCTAATACCTCGCATGACTGAGTTACTCGAACGAGGTCAGGTGAACTATTTGCAGTCCCTTGCCTGTATCTTTCTTTTTTTCTTAAAATTGGCATGGGCACTATGAGTCAAAAAATCTACCTGAAACAATTATACTGTTGAGAGTCAAGGAGTTGACTCCTATACTTCCTATTGGAAGAACTTATTTAATATCAGAAGAGGCCAAAAAGAAGGATGCTCCCTTAGATACCTCAGAAATGAGGTAAATCCTAAAAACTTATCCTTGTTTAAAAGAACTCCCAGAAATGGGATTTGGCTATGTCTTTTGACAGCTTCTGATTAAAATCAGAATACCAATTGATTTATTTACATATTCTGGACCAGTCCATTAATTGAGATAAGCTGCTGAAGAAACAGAGTAGAGCAAGAACTGCCATACCCAGATACCAAATTTTCTAAACAGTGAAGTTTGCCCACTCTCCATGACAGGAAAGCCCATGCAGTTCTGATCTGACCTTCTACATTGCAGTGGCCAGAGGATTTTATCATAATCCCACAATTTATGGTGCAGCTAAAGCCCTGTAAGAAAAAGACATCCAGTTTTCTATTAATGGCAGTGGCAGGCTGCCAAAAGCACGGAAATAGCAGGTACCAGAGGCATGCAGAGGTGCTTCTTACACTGAAGAGCTTCAGTGACAGTCTTTGTTAAAAAAAGATGAACTGCCACATTAATACAGCTTTCTAACATCCAGATTATGAGATAAATCCATCTGCATTCTTTCCTATCTTAAAAGAAAAAATTTTAAAAATCTTCATTTTGAACAGTTACAGATCACTTGTCAAACTACCCAAGTTATAGGAATCTGCTGGTCCTTGAAGATGGTCAGGAAACAGCTGCTAGTAAGAAACCACTATTCAGCATTTTTGAAAATAAAAATATATTGTTAGAGTGGGAAGAACACTGTGGTTAGCTGAAATGAGTTGAAGGCACAAAGCCCATTAGGTTGTAATGACCAATTCTTCTTTTTTTGAGTCTCTTTCTAATTAGAAGGACAAATTAGAATAGGTACTAACAAGACTATCATGATTAAAACATGCAAGAAAGAAATTCTTAAAGTCATGCACCAAACCTGCCAGTGTGTAATTATTCTCATGTTCCTTTAAACATTGATTTCTGCTAAAACAACAGGACTTCTGAATGCAGATGCTAAATTGCAGACTGAAAAAACAGTGTGACAAGAAGAAAATTACTTTTTGAAAAAAAAAAAGCAGTTAGGCCTTGCTACTTTGAAAAATGCTGTGGCCACGTGAAACTGAGAGGGAGTGGGAGTTGCATCAAAGAAGCCAAGAAAAGGTGTTTCCCTGATGATACAGAACCACCATCCTGCTTAATCAACAGCGCCCAGATAAGCAGATTAGCCAGAATCTGCTTTTCCAAACCAATCTATGTGAGAAAAAACACAGGCTGTTTACATCTCAAACCCATAACACCTAATTATCTAGTAAGAGAAGAAAAAAATATCCCAAACAAACAAAAACAAAATTCTCAAAACATGGCATAAGGAACCCACTGAACTTACCTAACGTTTGTCTTTCATTCTCCATGTCATTGCTTAGGTTATCTTCTGAGACATTATCACTGATATCACTTACATATGAGTCATCATCTGATACCTGAGTGTGGGGTGGGGAAAGAAGCAAGATACATCACTCATTAAAATAACCTCATATGCATGTGGAAATTATTACTTTCAGCTGCAATTGTTGGTTCAATATAATTGAACCGTTTTAGCAGTGTTTTGGTACTATAGAAGAGTACTACAAAGTCCTAAGAACACAATTAAATTTGGGAGAGATGGCCATAATTGAAAATCTAACTTTAGTGGAGACATCTCCTTAGCCTCACAATTAGGAAGGCTTTCCTCATATCAAAAGCCAAAGTTTTTATGGAGCCCAAAAAAGGAAACAATGATCTAATAAATTTCAATATGCCTAACATCAGCCTCAAGGTACCCACAGGTGCAACAAGGACAGGTATGAATAAGTACTTTTGTGGTGCAATTCCCTGGGCACCTGTGTAATGACTGAAGGCAGACAGTTCAATGTCTGCAGTATCTGTATACTAGCTACTTAATTGCCATCTGCCTCGCTGTGTATATAAGACTTCTTCATAATTTTTTACAGTGAAGAGACAATGACAACAAATAAATATAAATGGCATATAAATTTCTAAATGTTTTGAAAATTTAAATTTTCTGGCAGTCATCTGATGTGCAGTTAGCACGCTGAAAGATTGCATGTCAGTTAGCAGATAAGGAAATACATCTGAATGATGTCAATCTTCTTGCTCAGACCTCATTTTCTGAAGAACTAGCAGACAGTAGGACTTCCTGTGCATCAAAAAATTCTGTGAGAGAGTCAGCTATAGACAGTCTGCTTTCATTGGAGACCTGGTGAACCAGACCTCTGCCTTCTTCTCTTGAATTTTCCTGTTTAAAAAAAGAAAAGTTTTGAGCAGGGAAGTACCACAAACAACATTCATGCATGCAATTCCACAGTCTCCTAACCTGAAGGGCTGTAAAACATTGGGAGAAGATTGCACATGCTCCTCTTCAATTTACATGAAAGATAGCACGTGTTTCATAGTGGGATTTAAAACCAAAGTAAAACAGACCAAAGAGAATGAAAAAGAAGGAAAATAAAGCAATGTATATTGAGGAAATCACTTAAGGTGTTGCATATAAAAATGCTTTGCTATTTGAATGATTTAGCCAGATATATCCAAGTGTATCATCAAAAAGCCTACAAAAGAACAAAACTCCCATCTCTTTTATATTACATCCTAGATTCACATTCCTTCCTGATCTTAGGAAATTAATTAATCTTTTCCTCTGCAAGCCTTGCTTAATGCAAAGCCTGTCATAGAGCAGTCCACAACATTCAGAGGGGTAAAGTTGCTTTCTTTATAATAGTTTGTTTTCCTAGCTCTTTTTCTTCACTGATTTTCTGTGCTGTGCTTTGGAAAGCACTCTTTCATATCCACACCTGAGATATCTCCACGTTAACCAAAAGCAACATATTATTTAAGCCGTGTAGCCAGAATTGCCTTTGCTGCTGGAGGCACATGTGACTGTCACAGAGATCTTGATAGCCCCTCCCACAGAAGCTCTACAGATCACTGATGTAAGCAGAGCTCCAACAGGTTGCCTGGCAAAGGTGGGGTGAAAGGGAGACTTCTCATTCTGTGGTGGCAGTAAAAAAGTTGGCAAACCTTGTACGCTACTGTTTTCCTGCTAACTCCTCCAACACAAAGGAAATGAGCTATGCTGGCCCGAAGGAGTGTATTAGCTGCTCCTAAGATTTTCTGCATGAGGTGCTTTACTAACTTATAACCATTACTTCCCTATCATAATTTTGCAGGAATTGTAGATTTTATTTTCTGAACAACATAACGAACAGTCTGACAAGCCCATAATCAAGCTGACAAACCTTCTTTCAAAGTTTTTCTGTTGGTAGGTTTTGCTATCGTATAGAATGTTATTTGGTACACACTGATAATGGTGACATGGAAACAAACAAACTGCTACACGAAAGACTTAAAAAAACCCTCCTTTTACAGCAGGGATAAAAGAGAACATCAACATTGTCCCTCCTGTGGGAAGGCAGTTACACTAGCCTACAAGTGAAAAAAAATACCTTACACACATAAACACTGCTACTGGGATTGTTTCCAATACTGTTTTGAATCTGAGAAAGGAAAGTGAGCAGGAAAGACTCAAAGACCATCAGGTTTTTAAATCTAACACATAAGCTTCAGGCTTTCTTGTCCCATATTCCCACTTTGGCATGATGAAATATGATTAAATTACCCAATAGACAAGCAAAACTTTTCCCTTATGCAAAGGCTTGAGATGCTATTTTATACTGCTTCAATTTTCACAGGTGTATCGCAGCACCTGATGTATCATTTAGTGACAAGTTTCGTGCAGTGGCCCTGTCTTCCTCAAAGCAGCGCTACTCTATCACAGTCCTCAGACAACCCTAAAATGAAGCTTCACCAGTAAAAGTGATTTCATCCTTAAGTTCCATCCCAAGCCATGCCAGAGGGAATTTGTGAATGTAACCTCCAAAGGACCTTCTGTAAGCTATTTTTGTCACGTGTGCCTCTGTGTGTGTTTACAGCACATAGCACAAGTTTCAGAAATAATACGTTGTCATTGCAAAGACCTCCACTAAATAAGAAAATAAAGAACTCCTGAAACTAAGTAACAATGCATTAATGCTTTTCTGGATAGCATTAAGCGCTGTTCAAATTCTCATGGGTTTTAAAGCAAAAGGCATTAGGATGATCAACTACCTAAAGGAAAAAAAAACCCAGAAGTGAACAGCTAAATATGACCAAAACACAGCTCCACTAAAACAGAACTGAACCAGAAGTGAACAGATGGAATCTGTTCTGGAATGACTAAACTGTCTTTAAAAATAAAAGGAAATAATTAGTTACATAAAAGCCCCAGCATTACATCCACCCAAGTTCTAATGAAAGATTTATACTACAAGCACAGCAGAAGTTTCTGTATGAGTTAACATTTAGGAAAATCCATCAGAAATAACACAGTTCTGGCTTCCCTCACTAACACCATTAACTCCTACATCTTATGACCTATAATTACACCATATTCACATGCATTCTGCAGTGAGCCAAAAAACTGTCTGAACATCAGTGGAATCTCAGACTGGCTAACTGGATACAGAAGACTCCCTGGCTTCACACAAAGAACACTAAATGGCTGAAAGGGCTCTAGTTTAAACTTTGATCCTTTCATGGAAATGTCTGATAATTGTTCTAAACCTTACATGATCCACACTGGTAGCCAACATTCTGGGCGAACAGCACTTAAATGGGCAACAAAAGATCTACAGAACTTAACAAGGGACTAAAAGGGGAAGAGAAACAGTGGCACGAGGGTGACGGGTGGGAGCTCCGTACATGCTGAATGAGAAGCAGGCAGGAGGCGAGGGAGAACACCAGGAACCAGTAGCAAAAAGCAATGGAAGATGTGCTCAGGAAGCCTGCTCACGAGGGAAGTCTTTGAAATCAAATACCACACAATGCATCATCAGAAGTGAGTCACAACCATGAAAGCAGACCGGCTTTGCTAACACACCACACCACAGGGAGGACACGGAGAACAGGACAAGGCGCAGCTATGCAGCACTGTCTAGGTGCAGGGGCTGGAGGAATGGACATCACTGAAAGAGGAAATCCATACCCACCTTCACCAAATCTGGACTTGATTTTGCATTAGATGCTGAATCAATGATCTTAGATTCGGCATGTATTCTGCGTAACCGGTCTTTAAGATCTGTGTTTTGTGCTATTGCCTGGAATATTTAACAAAAATATTGGGGATATAAAGTTCTCTCAGCTAACTTGAACGTGGCTTTATTGTATAAAAGGGGGCAAAGACTATTCAAAGTGCAGTATAAAACACCACCACCACATCATTTTTTCACTGGTTCAGCAAATCATTTATTATAAATGCTTCAAACCTTACTCCTTGCCTCTCAAATTAAAACTGTTTTTTTCCAATGTGAGGAAGCAGAGATATAAGTGGAGGAAAAAAGTCAGAGATGGCAGGGATATTTTTCTTTTCAAGCTCCCTTCCTTCACCCCCATCTCCAACACAGCCTCCCTCAACATTAGTTCTTGCCCCTTTCAAAACCATACTGGCAGTTTCCTTTGCCTTACAGTGACAGAGAAATAAGGCATAAATTCACACAGGTAACAGGTACAATTTGTCTCTTATCAGATTATAACGGCAGTGGTCAGAATAAAAAGCCTCTACTGCAAAGTCATGTTTGTTACATGTTATTTACTTATTCTGGGTGCATCTGATAGATGTCAATTAGGGTAGACGTGTAGGAAGAGAGCATAACCCTGCAATGAAAATATCTCTGAAATAAAATATTGTGTTACTAATTTTGGAACCATATTGAAGACTTACATCCCATTTTAGTGATCTGAATCAATACCAGGATGTGGAGAACCCTGCTGTTTACACATCCACTTTATCCCACAAATGCTTCTGCTTTTGGCAGTAATTTTTGTTGAAAATTCTCTTGGTGGCAGGAAAGACAGTAAGCTCAGTGTGATGATGGAGGGGAGAAAACCTATTTCTGGCTTTACCTATATGTGGTCTGAATTTGCCATAAAGGTATATATCCCTTCTGTGTCAAGTGCTCAGCACTGTGTTAAATACTCAACTTCAGGTAAGTGCAAAACAGCTCTCCTGTAATAGCATCTTCCCATTTTCATTATTTGCTACAAAATGTTTTCTTCTTCCTGCTGGCTTCTTCCTACCCCCAAACCAGAAATATTGTGTCTTTTCCCATTCTGTATTTCCTTAGAATGTGTGTAGGTCAAGGATACTATCTTAATGAGGGAGAAGCAGGGGCAGAGACGCTAATTTTGTGGTGGTTTATCCACTTTGTATCTGTTCATTTTTCTTCTGCTGCCAGGCTGATGGGAGCAAAACAGACTTATGTTTGATAGCTTTCAACCTGTGACTGATTTTTGTTCCTCCTGTACAGAAAACAAACTAAAATGAACAACAACAAACACTAAGTCAAAGTCATTAACACAAGACTCTCTTGCAAGGAAGTCTTAAAAATATGTCAAGTTTATCATATCCATGCTTCCAAATGTCTTCAAAGGAAGCTCATTCCATTCTCCTACAGGATCTCTTCTGCATGGGGTGAGAAGATTTCTGCTGGCAACATGACATTACAGATCTGCAGATTAAGAAGAGCCCTTGTAGGTGATTACCTTGCTGAAACAGCCAAGGTTCACAGATGACTTCTGGATGGGCTACAAGACTAATTAAGTATCAGATAAGATCTGAAAGAATTATTTTTAAAAGACGTGTACAGGATGAAGATAGACAACCAAATTTCACTGCCCAGAAAACAAGATAATTCATGCTAAACTGAGTGTTCGCTGAGTTCAGCAATCTTAAAACTGATTTTCTGATATAAAATGGTAGACAAATAACATTGGAAAAATAAAAGTCACCTATTCAAATATCAGAAGTGGAACATCTGAAAGCCAAAGAAGTGCAAGTGAATGAGTACAGTTATTATGCAACAGGCTTCAACTTTCTCTTAATACTGTGAAGACATCACAGCCTCTAAAGGTCTAGGCAAAGACGCATGTCATACACTTACACACTATAATCACATGCAGGTTTTGTAAAGCAAAGGGAAGTTTTCATACTGAAATAATTCTAGGATGATCTACATCACACTGATCAGTGCCAGAGAGCCTCCCCTGCCTCTGATGTGGTGTTTGCAATAAACACTGAAATTTTAAGGCCATGGTAATGACGGCCCTCATTGCTCTGAAAGCAGATCAGTTTGGCTGACAAGTTCAAACAAGACCCAGATGAAAAGTTCTGGTCTCAGCCATTACATAAAACACATCAACCAAACCCCCCACCTCTTTAAAGAGCACCATCTTTTGTCATTTAGAACTCTGCCCTAAAAAACTCCATTGCTGCTTTTAGAGGACTGAGAGGTAACCGAGGTTGGAAGTCAATATAAACCAGTTGTACTTGAATTTGCTTTGCAGTGTCTTGATGCAGCGTGGTGAAGCTCTATAGTGCATTAGAAGGGACAGCTGAGTGCGTTCAGCCACTCTCACCTTATTTTATGCCAAGTCATACAGTGAATATTCAAGTGCTGTTTAGGTAAAGAAAAGGGAAAGGAAACCTGCAACCCATCAGAACTGAGTAGTAGCATGTTCAGAAAGAAAGTAGACTCACAGTCACAGAGCAGCCCTTTGATTCTTAACATGAAGTGATACAGATTACACTACATATCTAAATCAATTCATCTATTGAACTCCAATGATTTGAAAATACCTTTAACATTTAGAAGAGTCTTTGAAAAACACAATCTATAATAACTTACTATGATTAAATCTGCAAATTTTAGCATAGACCTGACACTAAGGAAACAGAAATTAACTACTCTAAAAGTTAAAAGAAGTATCTGATAACTATGAAGCTTGGAGAGCTTCAGCATGTCACTTACAGATGTTAAGGCATTCTTCAAGCCCACTATTTGTGCAGATGGAGATGAGGATGCATCGTACTCCAGCATCTGCTTCAGCTTTTCTCTCTCTGTAGAAATGGTGCTGAAAGCTGACCTCAAGGTGAAGTAAACTAGAACCATTTTGTAAAAAGTGACAGTTAAAAACAGCTGCTACCAATTCTATACACACCGATTATATAAAAATCAAATAAAGCATCATTTATGGTGACAGAAACAAGAATTTAGGTTGAGACTTCCAGGGTGGGTTACTAAAAACAAGTATGATTAATCATGGTTATAGGGTAGATTTTTAGTAGGAGACATGTTTATGGTGAAGGCTACTGTGTTGACTATATTAGCCACAGTCAAAATTACTCTGATTATTTGTGACAGATGGCAACAAAGCTAACTAACCACATCTGCTCCTCACTTGCTTTTGTTTCCCAATTAGCTTGCATCTTCAGGTGGTCATGTCTTTATTCCATAATTCCTCTCTAAATTCCAGTGGGGGAGAAGAAGAGATGAAAGGGAAAAAAAATCAAATAGAAAAAAAAAGTCATCAAAAAAAAGGCAGCTATAACACATATTGTGCCACAGCTATAGGGTTAGTAGTTTCCCCACAGGCAAGCCTACTGTGGTGTTGTGTTTTGTTATCTCTTTCGGTGATAGAGAAATTTCAAGCTTGTTAGATGATTTAGTGACTCAAAAGGTCAGATCCTGAGTGATGTGCATGTTATGCTGCTACTTCCACTCCTTCCTGAGGCACTATCACAAGCCCAATACGTTTAAATCAGACAACAGATCATGCAATTTTAAAATCACTAAAGGGGGTTTTATAGGGGAAATGTACTTTTGGATTTTTTTTTTACCTATAAGACATTTCATCTTCTCTTTAACTACAAGGAATAAAAATTTATTTGAGCAGTATTTGTTTATGTAGTTTTTCAACGTTCCTCTGACTGGAGTATTGGAAGATTTCTGAGGGCCTAATCAGCCCTGTAATACAGTCATGAGACTTGCCAATGCAAAAATGAATCCATTTACAGGGAAATGAAGAGAGAAACTCTGAGCATGGATGCATGAAAAGGGCAAACAACAAGGAATTCCCAATACTTCTCTCTCCTAATCATCCACTCTGAGTTAACCTGAATCATCATCATTTCAGTGAGTAATTATGTAACTTAATTTAGTCTTCTGAAAAATTATTCTTAAGGTATATTCCAATACTGCAAACCATTACCAAAGCTAATTCTCATCTCAAAGAAATCTTTAACAGTATCACAAGGTGGGGAGGGAGATACATCCACTGTGATCTGTTCTGTCAAGGCTTTCTCTGTTATATGTAGATAACATGACCAGAATCTTCAGTGACCTTCAATGACATTTAATATGTTGTGTACTAACTTTACTTTTCAAGAATTATTTACCTACTAAACTACTAATGTTACATTTTATTCGATTAGTATCAAAAAGGTGACACAAGAGTTTTCTCCACAACTCTTTCTTGAAAGGGGTGTGCTATTAAGTAACTTTAGAAAAATATTCTTTATCCTCTTAGTAAAATGATTCTGCAGTCAATAGAACCAAGTTAACTGTCCCTTCCAATGTGTGGATCAATCGAAACAGAATTTCTGTCATGGACAATTCCAGTAAGATGATCTTGAGTAGGTGATTTCTTTGCTCTGCTTAGCAGCAACTTTTCCAACTGCGTCCCACCCTCACTTCTTTTCTTTTTTTGGAAAACATACGTCAGTTTTGACTATAATTGACTTTAAGAAGTTTACTACTTAGATACATGCCTTACATAACAGACGCAAGATACATCAGCACCAAAGGGGAACAACCTGCAAAGAATGATTATTGGTAACATCAACCATTATCGTGTGCCAAAGGAGACAAAGCCAATACTCCCAAAAGCCTCTCAGCTATAAATGCTTTGCCTCCCTCACCAAGATCACTTAAACAATAAAAATCTTTCTGGTGCAAGGGTGGTGGAACAAAGCACTGCTAATGAAAAATGATTTTGAGGGAAGAAATATTTCTAGTCAAGCTCCCCCTCTGGCTGCTTTGCATGATTTACTCTTCTGTATTCACTAAAAATAGGTTACTACCATAGCAACCCTTGCATCACCAACAAATGTTGACTCTGAACTACAGTGAAGCACACAGAATATAGAAACATAAATGTGCTCATATGCACACATATGCCTGTAAACAAGAGAGTACAGTCTGATGTATTTCTAGCAACCCATTTTAGGTATTTTACCTTTGGGCAAAAAATAATACAATCTAGGCTTTTAGCACATAAAACAAGGGGCAGCTCACCATTAAATAAAATCCCTAAAAAGTGGTGATTAAGCCACCTTTTTCAAATCACTCAAGATCTCAACACTTGCAGTTCCTCAAGGAAATTAAAGGAAGAGTGTTTTCTGCTTTTTCTGAACATTAAACAGGAAGCACTCTCAGAAGTCATATCATTATCTAAACTGGGATGATATGAAACCATTTATGAAAGAAATTTCATTTACCTTTATGTGCAATGTGAAATAAGTCCTCTTGCATTTTGGTAAATTCTGATGATGTTTCAGAGCCATCAGAGTAATTTTTCTCCTCTACAAAATCTATTGTAGATAAGTTTGGATTGGAAGCATGCAGTCTCATAGGGGCAGAAAATACTGAAGGCACCTGTAAGTAGAACAGTAATTTGTGATGTTCTTATAAACTGCAAAGAAAATTTTGTTTTATTGTACCCACCTGGATTACATGTTGCAGAAATCAAAAATGAAAAAAAATTACTGACAATTATCAATAAGCTTGGAATGGGTGACACCTGGCAAATGAAACCAGAGAGATAACTTTGCCCAAGATCCCATAATGGGAGATTGCCAAAACTCAAAAAAGCAAGCCCATTGAGAAATGTAACATGCTATATTATTTCCTGCCACTTATAAGTATCTAATCACATGGCCTCTGGATGCAAATGTGCACTCAACCATCTAGGGAATTTTCAATAATCTGTTCTGATTAAAAAAAATAATAATTAGAGACAGACTGAAAACAAGTGTAAAAAACATGGCCAGTCCTGAAGGTAACAGGACAGATTCTATTGCAGATATCAGTGACAACACATTTGTGTTTTGTCTGTTATATTACCACTTAAAATGAATGGGACATTACTTAGAAAGGATTCATATTTCCTTAAGTGGTCATGCCAAGAAGCGATCAATAACTAAGGTTTGGAGGAAGATGGGATCTGAAAGGACTGAAGTTACCTGTAACATTCCTTTAGCCTCTTTCCCAACAACTCTGGATCGCCACCTCCTGTGTGCTCTCTTTTCCTTCTTTGGGCTTTCAAAAGGTCCAGCCTTTTAACAACACACAGGACAAAACCAATAGAGACTGCCATAAATCTAACAGAGCTAAGAAATACCTTGATTCTTTAGGATTTGGGGTTATTTTTCGGAATTGTAAGGAAAAATACTTTTTGGTTTTGTTTTTGAACAACAAACCTGCATAGCATTTATAGCAGGCGCTGAATATGTCCTGTGAAGAACATCCATGCTCTGTAACAGCTGGTTCATTTCCAGTAAATATGTGTGACAGTTGCAGAGGTCTGTTTGGAACAAGAGAATATTTTCAGTTGCCCTAAAGTAACAGACACATTGACAGTTTTCATTCTTTGTAGGTTAGTCCTATTTTGATTGCAGCTATCTTAGGTTATTCATTGACTAAAATCATTGTTTTTATAGTCAGCACCTATGTCTGGGAAGACACAATAAAGAGGCTCTCACACCTGCCAGGTTCAGCAGAAAGGAGGGGAATAATCTTTATTATTGACATATTTCACATTTATATACACGTCCCAACTCCACAAGGGATTGGAGAGCATGTCACTTCCTTCTCAATCCCACTGGAGAAGAAAGATGCTCATCAAAGTTCTCTTATCACAAAAGGAATGAAAAACAGAAATACCGTTAAGTAAACACTGGCTATTATTTACATGAAACTGTGTGAAAGAATCTGACTCCAAGGTTAAAAACAGAAGGCTTAGCAAAAACCAGGGCAACAAGCACCCATCCATAGACTGCTGGATAAAAATATTGTATCCTATATTCAAGTTCAAATTCAAAATATTGAAATGCATCTATATGGTGCGTATAATGATCATGATATCTTTCCTAGTTGGCTGCAAAAAAATGAGAATGAGCTAATTTCTGCAGTTTGAGATTTGTCAGAGCTCCTCATGGTGAGGGATAACAATGCCACCGGCATCAACACTGAATTGTGCATTCAGACCTAGAGGTGAGGCTCCTCTGCATTAGAGATGAAGCTCACTGGTAGGCAGAAACTTAACAAATAAATATCACACAGACACTGCCAACATGAGAAAGATCTTCATGCTCTTAGGAAAGCATGAAAGCAGAAGGTGACTTTGAAGTACAAAGACTTAGCGCTTTTTAAATTACTAGGTTTTGGATACTTCCCTTTTTCCAGCCTAAGGATGTTAAAATCTTACTACTGAATGTCATGCTGCTATATAAAAGAAGATGTACTGAAACGTACTGGTTCTTTGAAGAGCTGCCCACAATTGATACCCCCACATCCAAAATCATCAGTTCTTTCGCAAACAAGTCAGTAACCACTTAATCAACAACCACCTCTTTCCTTCCTCCAGTGTCAGAGAAAATTCCAACACTAATGACTACTTGGTGCATAATACTCTCATGGTTAAGAAAAACTAGGGGAAATATAAGGCTACTTTCAGCTTTCTTCAAATCTCATTACCTCTTGAGCATTTTTCCATGTCTTCAGAAGACTGTAGCCAAGATGAAATCCGGGACTCATTACTCGAAAAAGAAAATGACAAATTACCTCCAGTTGACACTGAATTCTGTTTGGTCAAGCTGCCTGCCTGTTCCAAAGAAGAACAAGTGAATTATTAACACACAATATTTTAATGTTGTATGCACAAATTCCGACAACCAACAGTTGAGGACCATGATCGTGGACAAGGACTGAAGGGATCAATTACATGGAGGGGAAAAAAGTGTATGATCTAGACTAGGTATATAGTCATTGAGCATAATGCCAGGATATCTACCATAACTGCTGTCCACAATCAGTAGAAACACTCAAGGAACCATGAAAATTTGCTGAAAACTAAATTTTGAGGAAGGGCAAAGTAATACATAAAGTAAGTCAACCTAAAACAATTAAAATACCATTTCTGAAGAGGACCAAATTTAGACATTTTGTTCCTCTCCACAGTCCCCAAAGAAGCCCCAAAAGTGACTTAGATTGAACACACACATTTGTCAAAGCTATTTTTCAGTGTAAAAGCAAGATATACTAGAGGTAATTTAAAATTTTACACAAGGTTGAATGACTTCAGCATGGATTTGGCTCAACAGGTCCTAGTACAGGGATGGCCATACACCTCACCTGGGCGAAGACTACCCTTTGACAACACCTCAGTAACTCAGCTCAATTTCAGCAGTGCCCATCGTCAGATGCTTCAAGAGATGCTGGCAATTCTGTGTAAGAGCTAATTGAGCAGTACAATTAAATAGCTTCCAACAGGAAGAAATTTCTACCCAGTACTATTACCAGTTGATTGTAGCCCATAATACTGTTTTCTTCTCTCAGGTAACTACAAATAATAGCCATTCAAATACCTAATTATTTGTACACCTTACTAAACCTTTCATTTTCAATAATACCCAGGTCAGGAAGATGCACAAATCACATGTGTTGTCAACATCTTGTTAAAAATCAGTTTTAAACTGTTTCATCTTAGTGCCATTACACAGCCATTTTACTGATTATGAGAAAAGGTGACTAAATTGTTTGGCTCTTCTCTGAAGCATACAATTTACAAACTTTGTTACCTCCTGCTCACCTTATATCAGAACTCCAGCAGTACTGATTTTAAATCTATTAATAAGAAACTTCATCTACATCTCAGTCGGTTGCAGCTTTCTTAGTTGGCCTTTTTAAGTTTACAATATAACCACCAACCTGAGTTTCAGAATAAAATAAAATGCACTACCCACGTGATGTCATTCAGTATTGTGTCAGTATGCGACAGCAGCAAGCATCAATGAGCACACTTCTTTTTAAATTAATCAATGCAGCTTAGCTGGCTTATTCCTACATAAAGCTGTACAAGCTTTAGTCATCTATTTAGACATATATATGCACGCACATATATATCCAAATAATAACCTTAGTATTTAAAAGCACAAGTAAAATGAATTTAACGCTGGGCAATTGTATTGGCATTTTGTGAACCAATTGCACATTTATCTCTTCAGAAATCGGCCTCACATAACCAGCTTTTCCAGAACTCATATACGTAAGTGACGTGAGCATGAGGAAAAGAAGGAACTAGGGATTGCCAAGAAGCAGGCAAGAGAGAGCTTGTGTAAGCTCCAGTTTCCACAGTTTTGCTTTGGATCAGTATGGCTAAGCTTTAGAATCCAAGGATTCCACATAAACGTGTATATACATACACCTGTCTCTCAACAACAATAAAAAAAGATGTGAAAACCAATCAGGTGTTGCTGAAAGCAAATAAAACGAAACTCAAAGTTCACGCGATATATATTTCTCAAAATAAACTAAGTGCTGGAGTGATATCAACTAACACCAAGCTAAGGCTGGTGTAAATTGGCAGACTTCCATTTAGCTTGAGCACAGCTAAGGTGATTAACTGCAGCTTAAGAACTATCCCCTTCTATTTTTCACATGAAAATAAGTAGGGCTTCTTTGCAGTGCAAATCTGGATTAATAGTCTGAATTAAAGTCTTTCATGCCAAAGAAGAAGTGGTTAGTTTCCTGACAGTAAGCATAGATTCTAGATATGCTGGTCACATAGGTTTCTTTGGTTTGGGTTTTTTGGGGATTTTTTGAGGGCACCAGCATAAATATATCATGGACTTTGCAATGTTCCACTTCTGCCCTTGATATCCTTCCCTACTTCTACCCCTGCTGTCTTTCAGGAGAAAATAACTAAATGGCCACAGGAGATTTGCCATTCCCTGGCAGACACTGCCTCAGGAGAGCAGGCTGTCAGAGGCACGGGGCTGCTGGCACACGAAATGCGTGCAGACAACTCTCTGCAGAGCGGCCGTGTTACCGCGGGGTGAGTTATTGTTCTTTCAGCTGCCCGCTCCCACACATCCCCTCCCTCTCGACCACGAGCAAAGAGCTGTTCAGATACATGTCTGGGTTTGCTAAAACTCATACTCAGTTACAGGATAAAGTGATGAACCGCAGGTATTGCGGAACAAGCCTACTCAGATCATAAAGTAATTACACCACGGAAAAGAAAGCCTTAGATAGAAGGAGAACAAGGAGGGCATCGCTGCTTCGGAGTCGTTCTGGAGCTGACAGGAACAGTTACTACATTTCAACTGTAGTAACACAGAACATTTTTTTTTTCACTCTTACAAGCAACCAGTGATTCTACATCGCAGCAGAAGAGCTTCTGTGGGTGAAGGTCAGCCAGTCAATGTTCAGACAGCTGAAGCACAGAGGCTGTGTTCAGGCACAGAACACACACCCTCTTCCTTGAAACTGCAAAGAGGCCATTTATGGGGCTGGACTGAGCATCTGTCAGGTCATTTGTGAAACTAATTCACAGACTTGACTGAAAGAGAAATACACTGCTGACTGGGCCCATATAGACTCCATATCCACCCACAGCACAACCCTTGGATTGATCTGAGTATTGCTTCTGCCTCAGTTAAAAATATAAATACTGGTCCCAGTCGATTGTTTCTTGTATAACTCCTACATACTCCTTAGTTAAGTAGTCAGCTTCATTCATGTAAAAGGGGAAAGGTCTTATTAGCTAAAGGATATATGACAAAATGCTAAAGAGAAAAAAAATACCTAGCTGAGTACTCTTCTGTGACTAATATTCAATAACACATATCGGACAAATACTTATATATGTCCCAAAAATTTATGAGGATTCTAACTCAATATGCAGTTTTGAAATTCACTGTGAAAATACAATTTACTGGATTAAAATAGTGAAAAACTACCATATAAAATTTAACAGCATCATAAAGGAAACTCCTTGGGTGTAAATCAATAAATTATAAATTTTCCACTTGACATTTTAGAACATAACTTAAGTGCCACCACAAGCTTCCATTATGCTCTTTATTTAATGAACACAAATGAGACTAATTTAATTCCTTATGAAAGCTCATTATTTATAAATAAAAACTATTACCTTTCTACCTGAAGTAGAATCACAGAAACCAGGAACAGAGTCCGTAGTAGTAGACACAGGGAAGAAAATATTATTGGTGTCATGAGGGAACATGGAGATTTCATTCTGACGGTACATTCTGTGATGGCGAAGCTTTGCTACCCATTCATCAAACAGCTCCTGAGACTTCACCTACACAAAGTTTCAGGGTTGAAAACATTCGCATGCAAAATAAGTAACAAAGAAATTGTGGTATTTTGTGCTCATTAGACAGCTAGCCTGGCTGACCTTTACTGGCAAAGTATCAGGAAGGTTTTTCTAAGGATGCTCCTACCAAAATGCACACTGTATGAGCTTAGGCATGACAGAAAATTAATCACAAGGTAAAGTCAGGAAAAAGAGAAACTACAGTTAGTAGTTATACCTTCCAATGCAGAACACAACACTGGAACAACTTACAGATTAAAAAAAAGCTACAATTTGAATAAATCCCCACACATTTAATTTGTCATTTCTTAATTGCCATTGTTAAAGCTAGGTCAGTGCTTAACTAATTACAAACAGAAATTTGATTTTGGTGATGTACTTTAAAACAATTTATTCCACAAGTACAAATCCCCATACTTGACCACGGAAAATACTTCCTATAGATAAGACACAAAGATACAAGCACTGAAAATAAAAGCACTTGTGCAAGAAGTGAAAAAAAGCATGGCTACACACGAGGCATCTTCTAGGTTTCTGTTCAGAACAGGGTTACTGATTCTGGGCCCTGAAACAGCACAAGCACAGCTTGGGACCTCTCAAGTTATTAAGTGTAAACTAATCTGCTGAGACTAAAAAGTTATTACTGTAACTAACAGACCTCCTGCTATCAAAAAAAAAAGTGCTCCACCCTACACAGCTAATATCATTAGTTTGGGAGCAAGGTTATAACAACCTTGAACACCTACCTTCAGGTGGTATATCTGCTCTTCTGTATCCAGATCTATACATTTTGTTGATTTCTTTACAGACATGACAGAAAGTCCAACATCAATACAGCCATGAAGTTTTCCTCTCTCTATCTGCAAAAAAGTAAAAACACAGTCACTCCAGATGAAAGCAAAAGGATAAATATTACCTTCTGAAATCAGCATTTCTTCCCCTCTCAACCTACTGTTTAGAACTGCTGAAACTCTATTTTTCATTGCCAAGTGTAGGGAATTATTGTTATTTCAGATAAAAGAGTGGTGTTACTTTATAATGGCCCTAGAGGGTTTCAGATCACTTACATCAGCTCGGCATTTAGAATACTTCAAAATCCCTCTGTCCAAAAAGAAGTATCTCTGTAACCAGAAATGTAGAGAATTAAAAACAAACAAAACACACCAAGAAAGCCACAAACAGAAAAACAGCACAAACACATCCTCCCCCCTTCCATGTCTTTGGAGAACACTTTCTCTGCTTTTAAGTTACCTTTTTGTCACAAAACCAAACAAGAAAGTCCCACTTACGTGGCATCAAGCTTTCAGATATACATTCCTTTCCTACCTTGTGCCAGCCTTTCAGAGGCCATTTCCTCTTTTTCAGCAAGCAGCCCTCCTGCTTCTGTGGCTCCTGGGTACAATTCATTGCTCCCCGGAGTCCTTCTACAATTTCCCAGCTGTCCTGCTTAAACAGAAAATCCAAATGTAGATCTTATTTCTTCCAAAGAACTGAATTGTTAAGAGAGACTCAAGAAGAAGAAGGCTATAAGAAAAAAAGACAAAACCCAATTGATGTTGAAATATAATCAAGGATCCATCTTTATACTTTGTTATGTATCATCAGAGAGATATGGTTCTTTTTTATTTTGATAGAAACAACATCACTAAACAAAATTCATGACACCATCCTTCACTGATGTGAATGTGCTTGCCAGAATTTTATATGTATCTTTTCCTGCACATGTATACACACAGTGCAGAACTACAGCAAACAGCCACAATTTAGCAAAAAACCTTCTGTCATCAGAGACAGAAACAGCCCATGTTAAAAGGATAAGTTTTGTAGCTTATGAAGCAAAAAAAGACACTGAAAATGAAGATCTTTTTTCTATAAATCTCTTTTGCCCATACTCAGTAAGTCAAAGTTATGTGTTTGGTGCAAATTGCAGCCTCCCTAAAGTAAAAATAAAATAAATTAAATCAAACTAAACTAAAAACACATTAAAAAGTCAGGGAAGTAACTCAAGTACTATGAGGAACATGACATAAAGGGAAACTACAAGGAAAACAGAAGTCACCCTTCATCAGATACAACTCCAATTAAAAGAGCATCTCTCTTTTTTTGCCACCAGGAACCCTTAACTGAAAGGCCCGGCAGCAACATAACAGAGAAGAGACTAAACCTCATGGTATCTTTACAGTTTTTATTTAGGAAACAACTACAAATGACAAGGTAACATGAGTTTCAAGATTTCTGATCAGAGATGTCATGAATTATTTATTGCCAGGATTTGGCAGATGTAGAATTACAAATAACTGACAGGAAATGGTATGTGCTAGTATCATCCCCTTATATCGGAAAAAGACAAAGTATACTTGAACACGGAGTATAATAATAAAAAAGAACTCATATGAAACCCATTAAGGAAAAGAGAACTCTTTCAGGTAGGTGAGTACTCATGATGCTCCCTGTAAGATACACAGGGAAGTATTTCCAAAAAGAACTTGACTGGCTGGAAAAAAAAACCCCAAACTTAAAAAGAAAATTGAAACAAAATGAAACAAAAAAATTAGCGAGTGTGCTGGCTGTCCTCATTTATCCATCTTCAGAATCCTTAAAATTCACCTTTATAAACCCATAAAAAAATTGTATCAGGTAATACGCTCACTACTTGCATAATAAGGCATTAAAAGCAAACCATCTTTGAAAAGGCATCTATTAATCCCACAACACTATTGGTGGCACTCCATTATTTCTCTGTTATTTTCCTTGTGCTTCATTTAACAGGAGAAACTGGAAAGCTGCTCTCCTTTCCTGTTTTGAGTTTAGTTTCCCAACAGTCACCACACAACAGGCTACAAGCAGTAGAAATGCGGGGCTGAGCAGCTCCTGTCAGTCAACACCCTACAGACCATCCAGTGATGTTGTACTACCTCAACATAAGTCAAAAGCGCAGTTGTCCGAACCAAAATGTTTACGAGGGAACACACTTTGTTATATAATTCTAATTAAGAACTAACAGGAACAGCTGCGAGATTAAGAAAAATGTTGTGTTTATGGTTTTGTTTCTTTCGTCTTGAAATTAGCCAGAAGAACCTTGCAGAGAGGCAAGCAGAAATTTGATTGCAATTGAGGAAGATTCACAGTAGGGACCTTATAAGATCATCTAGTTTCAACCCTACTGCCATGGGCAGGCACACCTTCCACTAGACCGGGCTGCTTAGAGCCCCATCGAACCTGGCACTGAGGACTTCCAGAGGTGGGGCATCCACAAGTTCTCTGAGTAATCTGCTCCAGTTGTCTCACAACTTTCACAGTAAAAAAATCTCCTAACAGCTAATCTAAATCTCCCTTCTTTCAGTTTAAGACCATTCCCCCCCATCCTATCACCATGTAAAAATTCATGCTCTTTTTTATATGCTCCTTTAAGTATTCAAAAAGGCTGCAATGAGTCACCATGAAGCCCCATCTTTCTATAAGGATGAGCTTAGAAAGGAAGGGACTCCTGAAATGAGACAGACCCATGATATTGAATATATGAAGAGAAAGGAATCAGATGAGAAACAGCTCAGCCATTTCACCCATCTGGAATATAAGGAGTGTTAATAGTTTTGATCAAACTTTTAAATACAGAATAAAACCTTCCCTGCATTACAACTCCAATTCTGCCTGGACCTCTCCTGCAGTCCAGACACAAGGTGTCTTTGACATTCCTGCAGGTAAGTCACATTTATCACAGTTCTTCAGGCCAGCAAGGTGGCCTAGAACGTGCCTTCTCAAATAAAAGTGTGAAAATGGGAAGAAAAGCTGAAGTGGGAGTACTGCTTCCCCTCAAGCAGTCTTGATGGCCTGCCAAATCTCAGGCAGAAGGCAAGTCTGCTACTCATCTCTCTACCCTGGGAACCTCACACTTCATTTGTCAGCTGTACATAAACGTAGCTTAGTTGAAAAGGTAGCTTAGCCTTAAAAGCTCACAGAATTAACAGTTTGGGGGCCTGCTGGACACATGCAAGGTGTCATGATGCAATAACAGAACCTGGTCCTTTTCCCCATACATCCTTCCAGAAAAACCCAACCTTTCCCACCTGAACAAACTCTCACATTTTTCAAAAACACTGCTGCTGTGACTGCTTTTGGATCCATTGCTCAACCCAGACCCTACAGATCTTGATCAGGTTTTTTGTTTTGCGAGAGGTTTGACACCTCACTGAATGAGGAAAAAGCATCAGCTGGCTATTCCTGGGAGCAGCTGCAGAAGTGAAAGAAAACTGCTTACTCTCTAAAATGAAGGCAAGTGAATCAGGCTGGTCAATTATCTTCTCTACTCATCCCTCTGAAATAGCAGAGGAACAAATTGGAGATACAGGATTTCCTGAAAGCATTCAGATTACACTCCCTTTTGCTGATTCTTATCCCACAATAGGGAACTGAAAGAGATAGCCCAAAACACTGCTCTAACTTGAAAAAAACTACACCTTCCCCCCCCCAAAAAACCCCAAAACTCCCAGATGAATGGCATTAACAATTCTAGCATAAGTCTGATGTCTAGATTGGTTGTGTTTTAAGATTATGACACTACAAAAGATTTTGGATCATTATGGGCCAAAATCTGCACAAAATGATCAACATTGCATTTGCTGCCCAGGAAGAAATTTCACTCGAGGCTAAGGTAAGGAACAAAATCTTTACTTTTCTTAGGTCCAGAGGTGCTCATTTCAGATCACCACTGAAAAATCCCCCTGTACACACTCCTTGGCCCATACGTGGTCTATGGCTGAGGAAAAAACCCATAGACTTTGGTCTTCAGAGATAAGTAGATCGTTAGGTAAATGTATTAATTTTCTTTGTTTGATACAATAAAAGCCTCCTCATTTTCTGCAATATTCTGCACCACACAGCTCCTTAAGGCACATTATTTCAGGGGAAAGTATGAAGTAATGATTCTGAATGGCTCAGACTGATGCTTGCAGTTGCAGCTCCCTGAACAAAACAGATGACAGTGCCAGACTTCCTTCCACTGCAAAATGCAGCCAGTTGTACCAAATATTTTAAAGTGCCAAAAATAGAAACCTACTTTGTGGAGGATAAGGGCTGGCATCAGCTGCAACTAAGGCATTTGTTACAGTTCATAAAATTGGCAGAAATTATTTAGTTTTATTTTATGGAACATGAGGTTTTTTAAAACGGTTCTCCTGTCACAAAGCTTTTCCCTAGTGGATCTATTTTAAAAGTTAGTTAACAGATTTAAAAATAACTAGCACAACACACCTTCTTTTGATCATAGGTCAATTTCAATTTAAGGAAGATCAACACCAGTTTTCTTCGCTCACAAAACTGAATTTGAGTTGTGTCTCTGTGGAAGAGATCCCTTTCCATAACTGAAGGAGAGGGGCAGAGAAAAGCAAAGAGGCGGGAAGCGGCAGTAGCCTCCAACTTTTCACAGGGCTTCAAAGTGAAGGTGAGCTTAGTGGAGGAGGATTAACTGTTAACCTGTTCAGTTCACACAGCAAATGTATTCCGTCGGGCAGGAAACGGGCACCAAATGCAGCAAAGGAAGGAGCAGATCCCTCGAAGTCCTGCAGCCCTGCTTAAGTCAACTCCTTTCTAGCACAGTGGCTCATCTTCTGCATCACAGGAGACATGTTCCACACAAACAGCACACCAACATGTAACTAAACTTTAAGAAGACACAGCAGCCTGGCACTACTCTGCTTCCATATCCCAACCTCAGGTCACTTCTTTGGTGGTTGGCATACACCAGCAATAGAGTCTGTGTCTAGGAAATCAAGAGAGAGTCAAAATTCAGATCCTGCTATTCTCTGGGCAAGCTTCCCCCTACTCCAACTCTCCCTCCCCCTGCAATTTTCAGAATGTTTTTCTACTTAATCAGATTCAAAGAAGTGCTGTGTCAGAGCAGCAGCACGGAGAAAAGCACCTATCAGGCAGATCTGACGCTAACCTGCATGCCACGAGCACGAGACATTCAAGTGTTTGAAGGAGGAGTAAGAAGCCCTCCATGGAGCTGGAATATGAAAAGAAGAATACCAAAATCATGGCGTGTCACTCCCTAACCTGTACAGCACCTAGCAACATCACTTAAGATTCCTACGATACTATTAATAAAAAAGTATCAGTAACAGCATTACATTCCACTATTCTACCAGGAGTTTGAAACAAACACCAAAACAAATCCAAACAAACAAACAAAAAGCTCCTGAGAGTTATTGCACATGTCGTGCTTTTTTGATTAGGGGATTTTTAACAGTTTCATACAACTTTAGATTGTCGCTGTTTTCTTAATAGAACACCTAAAGTACTGTCTTTTAAACTAACATACAGATGGAAAGGGCAAATAAGTGGCATAAGTATGGTTCCTTAAATTGGCTGTGTTACACACCAGTGTATTTAGTCATACTCATGTAAATCTTATTATTTAAATACTACATGATAACACTTGATAGACACGAACTGTTGAACAGACAATACCAAATCTTTTAAATTACACTTTTCAAAGGTAATCGCATATGGAGGATATAGAAGATAATGTGGCATGAAAACAAAAAAGACATCCCGAGAGCAATGATTTCATTGTTCAGTATACTGGAAATGCACAGCACTTTTCACAAGCACAGCACTTTAAAAGTCATAAATTGCTCAGACGTTTGTCTGCCTTGCCAACTGTATGAACAGGGCCAGAAGTCAGAGAAGAGCAGGTGCTGTTTCAAAACACAGCTGAGGACTCCAAAGCTTTTGGGGGATTGGGATGCTCAATTCCAATTAAAATCTCAGCCTGAGGCAGCTTCAAGAGCTCCACTAAGCCAGCACTTGTACAGACAAAGTTTATGTTGACCACTTTGCTCATGACTTTGCAAACATGAATTGAGCATTTAAGTTTAATTAAACATTTAAGTTTAATTCTCGGTGCGGCTGCAGGTCAGCATTTCTTGCCCACAAACAAAGCTGCCTTCAGTAGCCTCACCTGTCAGGTGCAAACACTTGTAGACACATCTTTTGAAACTGAGAAGTTTAAAGATTAGCATCATCTCTGCAGAAAAGAAAGCACCCTTTACGTTTGGCACCCAGATGCAGCGTGTTACATGAATAGTCGTTTTCCTATCTCGAGTTCTGCAGCAACAACCAGCACACATGGGCATTCAAAGAAGCCCCGTGTCAGGTTTATGAAAAATGAATTATCTTTCACACATGCATGCACACCTTTCCTTGGAAACTTGAAATAAACAGAGCAGTTACACAATACTCTACCACAAAACTAGAGCCTAACAGAAAAGATTTGGGATTTCAGGATCAAACCACTGAGAACAAGATGCTACAGCAGCTCTATTTCACTATAAAGACACCGTACATACAATAAGATAGAAATCAAAATGCACTGTTAGCATTGCAGTTTCACACATGCCTGCTATTCAGTAATGTCTGTTTACCGCATTTGACTCAAAACAAGACGCTTCTACCAACAAAAAAAAAAAAAGTAGAGAGTGAGGAAAGCAAAGAAGTGATGAAATAAAACAAGCAGACAACAGGAAAACAGGGTTTAAGAGATTTGCAGATATTCAAGAAAAAAAGTAAGAGCCAATCTCAGCAATCCTTTCAGTTTGGTGAAAGAAGTACCTGTCGACTTCCCTGCTTGGAGGAGCAGCTGCTGGTGCTTCTTGAAGGAGACAACATTTTCTGGGGTGCCCCAAAGTTTTTTTCTTCACTCATGATCCAATACTATTTGTTTCACATAAACTCACTTAGAACACCATTAAAGGTAATTTGGAAAATGTGTTGGAAGACTCCTCAGAGAAATATCCTTTACCCAAACGCAGTCCAGTGGCACGATCTGTATCCCATGGACACTCCTAAAACGGAAAAGAAAAACAAAAAGCACAGTTATCAGATTCTGTTTCTTGTTCCCATACTCTAGCATGAATCATAATAAAGCCTTTGGTAACACAAGCTGAGCACATTACTGTATTTTATAAGAAATAAATTCAACAATCACTCTAAGATAAATTTGCAAGTCTCAAACAGGAATGACATTAATTCTGGATCCTAAAAACATCATAATTGTTGCTATTTATTCAGAGGAAAAAGTACAGTATCAAGCATCTTTTTACAGACTTAAATTAATAAAAAAATAAAGACACACAAAAAACCAATAAATATCTATACGAAATGGCCCAAAAGAGACTTAAAGTGGGAAGAAAACATCTAATAAAGTGTCTCCAAAAAATGATGATGTAATCAAAAATATGTGTCTTTTTCTCTGTTCCTTGATAATTTAAACAAGTAAGCATGGCTTCAGGTTATAAGGAAAAAACCCCAACCTGTACTTAAAAGAATAATACGTAAAAGTAGTGAGAACGAAAGCTTAGCTGCATGGAGCTGTGCATGACCACTGTTACCTGGAATCAGAAAGCTCTAACTACAGTCACATCAGTTGTCTCAGTGAGTGACTGGAAGAATAATTAACAGTCTGTTTAATAACAGTGCTCCTTGCAGCACATGCAAATAAAAGCCACGCCAGGAACTCCCAGTAACGGATTTCCAGCATGGGTAAAAGTTGTCATGGTAACTGCATACTTTAAAAAAAACAAAACAACAAATAGAGGACGTTACAAAAGGGTGATGCTTTTCAAAACTTGAGGTGGCTGTATCAATTGTGTATCACTTCAAATTTTATTGCCTCGGGCAAAGAATTCATAGTTAAGAAGAGTCCAAGAACAACCACTGAGGAAATTACAGAAGTTTCCACAGAGAGAAGAGAGATCTCATTGCCAAAACAGGGAGACGCTATTTCACAATTCCCTTGCTTGCACTGTCACAACAGTCCTGAGCTGGGATCACTGATAATTGAAGTTTGCCATTCGTTTTTTCTTGAAGATGCTTAAATCCTATTCTGAGAGAAGCAGTAATTTCAGATCCCTAGTAAAACATTTTGTGCATTTTAGGAATTCATTTTCCTTAAAAAAAAAACCAACTAAAAAACCCACATCAAAAGCCACAGACAAGAAAAACCAAACCAAAACACAAAATTAAAACCAGGTGCTATATTTAAGATGAAGACAACAATACAGCAGGAAACCTCTCTCCCTGCTGCTGTAGTTTGAAGCATCCAGCTTTTGAACAGAGACTTTTTCCAATCTACAGCGCTTCCTGGCAATATAGCTTGTTGAAACATTTCAATCAACATGCCCTCTTTTCACCTGAAACACAATCCTTCTTTATGGCATTTACTTTACCTAGTTAGAAATACTCTGTTACCTCCAGAGCAAATCTGTGATACAGCCCCAACCTCCACAAGTGAGGTGAGGAAGGAACTCTCCTGGGGTTCTTCCAGGAGTGAAGGTGAGTCAGCTTGATAAATATTCCAGGAACCATCAGAGAGCTACAAAGACAGTGAGCACAATGGAGACCAAAAAAACCCAGAACACCAATGTGACAGCAAGGTCTGTGTGATTTGGGCCCAACAGATGGACTCTAAACTGAAATGATGACTGAGATTAGGAGTAGTGCATTTTGGAGAAGGTATGGTCACTTTTTATCTGGAAGATAAATTTGTGTGGGATTTCATTAAGAACTAGTACTTTTAACAGGTTTCAATTTTTTTTTTTAAAAGCAGGTTAGAGGCATCTCTGGTTTTTAACTATGGAGTACATATAAAGAATAACTTTCTTCCTTACTTGCAAGCTCCATTTAGCAAAATAGTTTAATGGTAACGTCTGTATTAACAAGCAGAGGTCAAACACTCTCAACAGGAACAGAAACACTCTTCCTGCAAATTCATTGTTCAAATACCCCCTTGAAACCACGCAGCAAGTGCTTTACTTTTGGGACACACTTTGCTCAGATAAATCCCTGTTCTCTTCCCTGCTCCATGTTCAGAATGAGCACCTTTAGCTTTCATTGGTGACTATCTGGCATTTTGGCAGTGATTGGCAGAGTTCATGGCAAGAAACAGGCTCTAATTTGCAGCAATATGCACTGAAAATTACTGCCATCAGTACCTTGTGGGTATATCTCCTGGACACACTAGATTTAAAGATATACAATGCCCACAATGCCCTTTGCTTGTTTGAACACACAGCACAATAGTTGTGGTGTCCTGGAAGTGTCAAGTCAAAAAAACCTTAGAGGCCTCTTGGACTTCAACACAGAAGAGAAGCCATATAATCATAGGAATATTTCTATCATCATGTTTCTGGTGTGGAGTCTAAATGAACTTAAGGTTTGGCTACATTAATGTTTTAGGACAGAGCAGAGGAGTACTTCCTCTGCAAATCTCCTGTAATAACTAGGTTTGCACTGCAGGGCAGTCTTGGAACATGGAAACTGAACCCCTTTTGCATTAAATATACTCCAGGACTGCATCCAGTGCTCAAAGCACTGAGTCCATAACATCAGAATAGAGCTAGTCCTTACTAGTCTTATCCAGAGGCTGCTGTTAGGTCTTCATCCTTACCTGACTGGCTACAAGAATCCACTTTTACTGCACTGCTGTACTTGCTACCATTGACGTCAGAGAGACACAGACTTACGCCACCTAAGAAAGTACTTAAGATCTCCTAGGGCAATGTCATTTGTCCTTTTGGAATCAAAAAGAGTGAGATGGGCACGTTTCCAGAATTCAAACGAGCTGAAGATGACTCACTACCTAACAAGAGCTGCTTGAACAAGGAGCAGGAGACAGGTGAGGTAAATCTGGCAGAGCGCACCTGAAGTATTTTGTCAGTCTACTTCTAAAGTTGGGCTTTTGAATTTTCCTTTATTCCTTCAAATTAATTACTGCATGGGCTGAAGAAAAGGTTTTTCTTACCAGCCCTGAAGAATATACCAGCCCTGAAGAGTGAAAAATGTGTCCTCTCTCCAAAGTGCTTTATTCTATTGGTGTTTCCCAGTAATTTAACTTATTACCTTGAGATTTCCAGACTTGAACATGAAAAAGTGTATGTGAATAATGATCCCCCAACTCCTCTGTTAAAACTACTGCAGATTCCAGCAACAATTTTGTGCTCTTTTAAAAAAATTCACTTCAAGTTTAGAAAAGAAAAAAGAAAACTGTGGCTGCCCTTCAGCAATAACTCACTCTTCCAGGAAGGTAAGAAAACACTGATCCTGCATCCCAGCTCAACTGGCTTTCAGCAGCAGTGACTGGGCCTCTCTAGGGCAAATGATATCTTACATTACCTGTGGAAATCAAGGCCACAAGGTATAAGAGCAACAACTTTGAAGCAAGCATAAAAAGCAGTGTTATGCTAACGAAGTGAAGATTGCAATTAAAATTGGTTTTTAAAGTCATCATGATCCAATCGCTTCAGATTCATTACAATTTGCTCTTCTCCATGCCACAGGATGGCCTCAGAACTGTATTTGTTCCCACGTTTCTCTGGAGTACACAGTGCCACTTACTGCGGTCTACTCCAAAAAGACAACTCAAAGGTGTGAGGCTGAGGCAAATCCAAATAAATTTAGGACAGTAATTTTCATAAGTGCTAAGTATTGGCCTAATTCTTTTCTATAAAGTCAACAGCTGCAAAAGTAGGCCAAGAGTATCTCTGCAAATGACCTCACCAGGTGCATTTTGAAGAATTAAGAATACACGAGTATCAAATATTACTTAGAGCTACTAAACCATAAGACGATAAACAGCACTTATCTCTACTTATCATCTGCCACTAAGAGCCTTATCATTCTACATCAATTAAAGCTAATGTAAACACATGATAATATGTAAAACAGGAATACTTTTCCTTTTAAAAAAAGTACCATCCCAGGTTGTCCTCAAACATTTAAAATTGCACAGGTTCAAAGCAGCCTTGCAGTATCATTTCATCTCTCATAACTCTGAAAACAATAAGCTTATAGCAAAATCAAAGATATTTCGTTTCTCACAAAAGAAGTGAAATTCAGAAAAAAAAAGTATAACTGCAATAAAAAAAAAATCAACATTATGCAATTATTTTTGCTATGGTTCTGCAAGAAAATAAACCCTTAACAGCTGCTTCAAAGCTGATTCAGCAGTGAAGGAACACTGTAGAGACTCTGAGAAGCAAAACTGGAAGTGTACATCTCATTCTGTAGTCAATTAAGGTTTTTTAGACAGAAGAATAGAAACAACATAAAGCCTGATGAGAGTCAGGTGGATAGAGCAAGCATGGGACTGAGCAATCCAAATCAGAGTTGCAAGCAACATTGAGTGACTTTCACAGAATTAAAAAAGACTTTGTGCTGAAACCTTTGCTCTGCAGCTATTATTAAATTACATTCACTCACGTCTGCCTGGATAAACAAAGCAATAGTCTTTTCCTAGTTTTGCTTTCATGTCTCTCTCTGTTATAGTTCAATTTGCCAGCTTTAATCTATCCTGGTGTCTCATCTGGCTCAAAATAGGAAAGAATTATTTATAGGCTACAGATACACCATGTACAACTATTGGAGATGTCTTTTCAAGGCAGGTATTTGCTGTTCCTCAATTACCCTAAGATTCACACTATTGAAGGTCAAAGCACATAAATCCTGTTGTTACTAGCTATTCTCTTTACTAAACAACACTTGCAGAAACAAATATAAAGCAGTTTAAAACAACTCTTACTGATTATTAAACCTATCTTTGAAAGCAAAAGTTCAAACAGCTTAGGGAGACTAACAATAACAGGAAACATTTCAGAACTGCCTTCCATCAGAGAGGTGCTCGCCCAAATCACAACCTCTCTTGAGCAGATGTTTTCATCAGCCATGAAAAAATACTACTCTGAAGTAGTTTGTGATGCAAAGAAACAGTTCCATCCAGCCTACCTGCTTAAGCAGGCCATTGTAGCAATTAAATCATGCTATGTCAGTGACCCAAAAGAGGAAAATTTAGTTCAAAGAAAACTCTCCTAATTGTCTAATCAAGAGAGGTAGACAGAGAGGGAAAAGGGAAAAGCTAGACAAACAACAACCATACTGCATTTAACAACAGACTGCTTATCATGTATAAAGTTTGTCACTTGATGAAAGAAAATCCTGTATGTTCCAGTGCACAGAAAGCAAAAAAACCCAAACCCACAAAACCAGAAAACAAACCACAAAACAAAACCCCAGAAACAATCCAGTGGAATACAACCCAAGAAAAACATCAAAGAACATGCTTTGATGTCAAGTCTAGTTAGACTCTCCTGAAGCAAAGCAAATATTTGCTGTTTCACTAACCCTTGTGGCATATAATTCAATCCTTACATTAGAAAAATCTTATATAAATTTAGAAATAGGTCATTCAGCATCCTGAAATATGACTACGTATAAAAATACCACCTTTTCCTCACATCCGCCACAGAAACTGACTATAATACTGCATACGACATGATTCATTTTAAATGCATACTCTTGACACTGTTTCCATCCCCTCAGGAGATCTGTGATAGATTGCAGTTGTATAAAAAACCCAAACTTACTGGGAATATAAACTAGATAGATATGTTAAGTCTTGGTGACTAGTGACACAGAAAATACACGCAGTAATGGCAGTGTTTTTACAGTAATTAGTCAGCTGTCATACTATCTTTTCCACCCAGCTTTCAATCACAGTTGAGAATCATAACTAAGAGGTTATATCTAGCTAAAAGAAATATATTTATTAGAAAAATAATAAAATATATAAATAAATATATTTATATTATAATTATAACCTAGATGAAAGAACTAATTAATATTCTTCTCCTCTCCCTGCCCCTTTCAGCAGGAGCCTTGCCTAGGGCTTGCCTGGCAGCTCGGGGCTCACTGGCACTGACTGAAGGCGGCCCCACATGCCCCTTCCAGCTCTGGGCAGGACTGAACACTTGGCTGATAAGCCAAAATCTGGGGGACCACAAGAAACAGTTTGTGACCCAGTAACAGAGGGGCCCACGGCCTCCCTGCCAAGAGGGTGGAGCAGAAAACAAGGGCTCCAAACCCCGGGCCAGGAGCAGGTACCCCGCACACAGCAGTGCTAACAAGAGAGAGACAGGGCTCCCTCTGCTCCAGTGACAAAGCAGCAGCAGGTCTGTTTGCGCTGAAGGGCTGTTCAGCTAGAGAAAACCTTACAAAAGATGATCAGGCAATAGAAGAGGGAGAGACAAGCTTATTATCATTTTCAGTAAGGAGAATAACAGGCGCATGGTATCATTTCAGTCTGTACTAAAAACCTTGGAAAGGCCCATCTCTTAGTGATAACATCCCTGAGTGGGAGATATTTGGCAGGAGCCTGGTTGTCTTTCATTTTTCTGCTCTTACTACTTAAAGCTTTGCTTTGTTCACTAAAACAAAGATACTTCACTGTGCCCCGAGGCTTATTCCATTTCAAAACTGCAGTCATTACTGCTAAAGTGTTATTGAAATACACACTGTTTGTTTTCCCGGATTCAGTTTTGATAGGCACAGTGTTAGTTCTGGAAATATCTGTCAGTCTGCCAGCATGTAGTAATTCAAGATCTTAAGACAGAACTGCCTGCACATCAAGCAAAAGACATCACTTTTCTGTCAAATCATTGAAGGTATCAGTGTAACTTTGAGTCCTTTGTGACCTGATGAACTGCATAATGCTGTGAGATTCATAAATCTACCAAGGCCAACATAAAACAATACATTTTATTAAACCAGCTGACATAATTGGTTTAACTATAGAGAAAGAAACCCAAATCCATTCACCTCTCATTTCAGGCAGAACAGTGAATAGAAATACTGGAAGAGTTTTGGTGGCCCAGGAATGATCTTCACCAAAGTCTGAAGAACAATATCATGAGGGTGGTATGAACAGCAAACACAACACAGATTCTTTATCTCATGCAGGAGAGCTACACATGTTCATTAAAGAGTGGCAGATCCAACAAACCTGTGTTGTCCTCTTTGATGTGCTGTTTCACCTTTCACACTTTGGTATCATCTATTTCCTAAAAAAAAAAACCGCCAACAAAAAACAAACAAACAAAAAACCCCCCCAAACCAAACAGAAATTTTGATCCCACTCCCAGATATCTGATTTTCCATGATACATTGGAATTGTCATTTGTCTTGTGTATGTCACTAATTGCTACAAGAAAAAAAGGTACACAGGAAACAGCACTTTCCTTTGGGAATGTTAAGTATTTTTCCTTTGTAAGCAGGCCTATTACCTCAAAATTTAAATCTTATTAACTTTAATAACCGTGGTAACAAGATTCAGTTCTTCCTAGGATGCATAGAAATTCGTTTATGCATTTTATAAAGTGCAATGAGGACGAGCTATAAAAATGTCATATTTCTTCTTGATCAACTTAATGTATCTTTAGAGGCTTCTGTTTCTAAGTCCGCTCCAGGACGCCTTTTCAGTGTACTTTACAACATTAGTATTTATATATGTAGAACTACGGCTTTCTTTTAAGTATTATGCAGATTATTTCTTTACAGAAGTACTTTCACATTATGAGAGCTTGAAACAACAAAAGAGGTGTGCAGTGTCCTGAACAAGGGCAGGTTAGTTGTTAGCAGATCAGTGTTCTCCTTCTAACACCACCTTAGGCGAGGGGCCACTAATTTCTTAACACTGTGCTTCTAAACATGCAATGTGCAAACAAACATCAACACTTTAGAAATACATTGTAGGAAATAGTTACCTATAAAGTATCCTGAGGACACTTAGTACTACAAGTGCTCAGTATTTTTATTATGAATGCCAAAATGTAGGAGTTTGCTAATTCCAAGTTTTCAATAAAAATTTTTAAAAAGCCAACATGAAGGAAAAACGTACACACAGAACCATAGAATCATCAAATGGCTTAGGCTCAAAGGGACCTTAAATATCATCTAGTTCCAACCCCCCTGCCATGAACAGGGACATCTTCCACTAGACCAGGTTGCTTAGAGCTTCATCCAACCTGGCCTTGAACACTTCCAGGCTTGGAACACACACAGTTTCTCAGGGCAACCTGTGCCAGTGCCTCACCACCCTCATAGTAAAGAATTTCTTCTTAATATCTAATCTAAATCTCTCACAGAAATGTGTTCATTTTGAATACAAATTAAAAATGTTAAAGCTTTAGCGGGAGCTCCGCCAGGACAGACAGGATGATGCCTGCAGCTGTCCTTTTCCCTGGAAACACAGGTCACCCCCACACATGTATGCAGGTGACAGGAACCATGAGTCACAGATGCTGTGAACCACACTCTTGGATTCTGCATCACAGCTGGTCTTAAATCCATTCATATTTATGATTGCAATGAACACCTTGACAATGGGAACCAGGAAAGAGGTTCCATGGATGGAGTTTTCTGCAACATTGTCTTCATGGCATAGGATAAAGATGAACTGAAAGAGACCTAGAAGCAGAGAGATGCGAGATGTGGGAATCCAGATTATAAATCTGAATGATTACATGCAATGTCTTGCCTAATTAATAAGAAATGGGAAAGTAGCAATCACAATAGCTGGCTCAGACTAAAAAAAAGATGCAGGCCAGAAGTGAGGGTCTCTGACTGGTTAACAGAGTAGCTCTTGAACAGGGAAGAACCATAAAAGGGATCCTTTCCCCACCTCAAATGATACAATCCCACCATCATGTCCTCAAGTTCTGAAGTGCTGGAGGGGAAGACAAATCCAGCTAGGATTATCACAGAGGCTCAACTTGGACAGAGCTGGTAAAGGAATCCTTGCCCTTGAAAAGGGAAGAAGCTAAACACGAAGCTGCAGAAGTAGCACCTTTGTTTGGAAAGATCAGAAGGTCCATCTCAGAGTGAGTGCCTTCATGTCAGATCTTGCCCTGCCTCCGCCCAGCTACAAGGGTACAAAATCTAAAAGCAAGTTCAGAGATCGGCCAAAAAAAGAAAACTGTGAATAATGTAACTATTACAGATAGCCCAGAACAAGGAAGACTTACAGAGTTTTAATGCAGTAAGTTTGTTGATACAAGTCTACAACAAAATGACATCCCAGTGTAGAAATATGGCCTGCATCCAGCAGTAGAGCTCAGAGTTAATACAAAGCTGCTGAGAACTGTAATGGGTCTCAGTAGCAGCTCAGTGCCTCCACTGACAGGTTAGAGCTCAAATTCATATTCATTTTCAAAGCTGCCAACGTAATTAAAGAAATTCTTGCTCCCAAGCAATTTGTTACTGTCCTTTCCTGAAGATCAGTAGTTCACCTGCCAAAAAATAAATAAATTTAATAAAAATAAAAATCAAAGGCGCCTTCCCTGATCCACTTCAGTGGAGCACTATTTAAATGTCACAGCAAGTAGTTCACATACTTTGCCTTGGGATGGTCATCACCAGCTAGTGGTCAAGAAAGTGGAGGCAGTGTTATTTTCAATTGATCCAGACAGTTCTGAACAAGATACTCTGTCCCTAATTTTACATTTAGATTCAGGTTACTGCAAGCTAGCAGCTATCTATTTGAATTTAATTAAAAACAAATGAAATGCCTCGTGATTAAAAAAAGCTTTAGCTACGCTCTCATTCTCAAGTATTTTTAGAGGTTTAAAAGATGGAAGGTTTTAATTAGGATGCCTCAGCAATATGTGAGAATGAATAATTTACAAAGAACTTGATTTGAGCTCAGTGAAAGGGTGGTACAACTAAACTATCCATATTTTTTATTACTAAAGAGTATGTATTTTTTTAGTTCAGTTCCAGTCACTGCAAGCAGGCCACAGAGATGGCAGACAACAAGGTGAAGAGTTTTATAGTGTGCACAGGCCAACATCTTGGTTGCTTCATGGCATTCTTGAGGTTGGTTATACTCGAACAGCAGGTAACAGGCTGGATTTTAATTATAGGCTGTAAAACCAGCAATAAACAGAAGTGTTTACAAGTGATGCAGATTCCACTTAAACAGCTTAATATTAAAAGAGTTCCACTAGTCTTTGCCTTCTCTCTCTCTCTACTCTCCTTCCAATCCCTCATCAGTTTTGTGTTAGCTTTTAAAAAGCTAGCATATGGCACTGGCTTTGCTAGACCATCAGGACTTACAACACAAAAATAAATCAAACCTGTGGTTAATTATATTCAGTGCATAAAGTGAATTCTGACAATACTTAAGTCTTACTTCATATAACTCTCTTGATGAATTTCTGAAAAGGAAAATAGAACAAAGCCATTTCTTAGAGGAAGACACTAAAAGGTTTTGGGTTTTTTAATAAAAATATCTGAAATGGCTAAAATAACAACATATGAAGTTGCAGGAAACACTGAAAGCTATTTTCTTAACAGATGGCACTCATGCCTACTTCCCCCATGCTAACCTATATATTTTTTTCCTTAACTTTTACTAATATTAATCTTTCATTGAATGTGTTTTTTACAATTTTGCTACCAAGCGATACTTTTAGCATAAAAGGTTTGAGCAGCTTACTCAAGAATATATTTTTAACATTATAAAATACAGAATGTAGAAAGTAGGAAAAATCTTTACAAAGTTCAGGACATAAAATTGCACTTTTGACATAAAATTGTCTTCTCAAGCGCTGTTCAGTATTGAAACTCTATGCACAAAGTTTTCATCCAGCCTTGACTGGAAAACATGACATTTGCAGACATTAAAGCATTGTCATAACTCACACTGTCTTCTAGAAAAAAATACACCTGTGCAAAACAGGCAGTTGAAAAAGAACCATTGAACTGAATTTCATTATTTTGTTCTATGCATGTAATTGTGAAAAGGTAGAAAAATATAATGTATGTAGAAAATGAGGAGCTGGAGGACAAATGTGAAAAAAATTTACAGTGAATGGTAATTTAAGTAAAAAAAGAAACCACTAAGATTTACATATAAAAATACACCCAATTATTTCTCCTAACATGTTATACCGTTTTTGAGATCACATCATAAAACATGTCCAAAACCCCAAAAATCTTTAGTGTTGTTACACCAAAATAACAAGGATTTACATGGAACATCACATCAAAAATAAATCTTGGAATGACCAATAGCAGTTGGAAGGATGACATTTGGAGAAGTTACATTATCAGTATTTGCAGTTTGAGAGTCTTCTCTTCTGTACTCAAAAAGTAAGAAAATCAGTCCACTGTTCTAGCAGCAAGCAAACAAACAAACAAGGTGGCTGTGGGAGCTGGCAGTGCCCCAGCTCCTATTTCAGACTCTTCTCAAACATGCTGACTCACCTGACTGCTCACCAGCCCCGTGATATCCCTCACTATAATGATCCTCCAGAGTAGGACACTCACACTAACAGTGACAATAATAAAGGAGGTGTTGTTGAAACTATTCCCATATGGTTCCCAGAGTAAACAGCAAAAAATTGTTCTCTAGAGTGATTTTACAGTGAGGCAGATCACAGTGAGGGTGATCATTGCTTCAAGTCAGTACTAAACTATAAAACACAGTGACAGAACAAGCAGGATCTCCTGCCACCCTCCAGTATCATTTGCATCACAAGAGATGATTCTGGGAATAGATTATCATCTCGAAAGGATATCGCACTTTTGAAAGGTGAAAGAAAATACAGTACAAAACATTTCTTGAGGACCTGGTGCTGTGTTCCACCTGGTCATTTTGGCCAATTGAATTAAAATGCTATTAGAGCCACATGCCAGTTCATTTATGAAGTGCATACATAAAAACGTAAATAATTTATATTTGTGTCAAGTACAAAAAGGTTATTCAGTTACTTGGAGAAAAAGACCCTGAACCCTCGCCTCATGATTTTCTCCTTTTAGCACATTAAGTTTCTGAAAAAGGATTTTGAAAATGGGACAAATGGTAGTCACACACCAGGCTCTGAACAGCATCCAGTGAAAGCTGATTGCATCTTCACACTTCCCAAAACAGCCACCCTAAAGTGAAGTTCATTTAGACCCAAAACTGCAGTAAAAGCTTTCACACCTCACATTTTTCTTTCACATAAATGATAGCATGCCCAGACATACAAATTTTGACTTATTAGCAATTGCCAATCTATTCAGAATTTCGGTATTAATCCCAAAACTGGAATGTATGTTTGGTTCTACTCCCTATGGCATGCAGCAACTAATTTCGAAAAGCCTGTCATTTGTTCTTAGAGATTGTCCATACAAATCCAGCATACAGTGCTTTAAAATAATTAAAGCTTCCAATAAATGCTGCTGCCTTGTGCAGAGGAATCTGACTTTGTATTAATTTTGCCTGGGGACTTCACAAATTACTCAGACAGAGTTCACATCTCCTTTTACCAGTCTGAAGAGCTCAGTTTCTGTCTTCCTCCCTGCCCCATTTCCCATGCCTGGGAGACTTTTCTAGAGCTAGGTGAGGACATGGAAAAAGCATGAGGCATTTGGAAGTTAAAACCAGCAGCTTAACGACCTTACACAGTAAATCTAAGAAACTTAAACTCACCAACAAGTGCGGGAATTGTCAAGTTGGATGTTTCGCATTAAGCATGAGAAAGTAAATACATGTGACAAATGCATTACTTTCCATGTGAACATAATGATTCTCAGCTAATGTATCTAAATTAAGTCACACATTAGTTATGTCTGAACAGAGCAGAGTGACAATTAACATTTTGTACATGAACAACCACTGTTTTTTTAGATTCAGAACCACTTTCAGGGATGCTGCAGGCCTAACTTTTCTTCAGCTGAACAAGCAGAGAGACATTATTTCAACAACATTAATGAGCCTTCATGTCCCCACAGACAAAAACAGGGTATTTCACAGGTAGCAAATTAAATGAATCAGGTGAAAGCAAACAGTCCAGAGTTGCCACAATTTATCCAAAACCACTAAACAGTCTTCTATTTGATCTTCCCTCTAACATACTGGACCAGAACTTCAGTGCTACTGCTAACTTAAGTAGCAACAATGCTAGTTTTCACAATCATTTCAGAGTTCTCTGAAATCCAAACATACACTGTCATATGAATACTTTTGTGATAGCAATGAAATATTCTTTATAAAGGAAAATACATCTTCCTTACCCTGCACTTTCTATTATGTTACCCCTTGTTCACTGCAGTCTAATGAGAGCAATTTTACTGTCATTTGTGGCAGTAGCAGCTTGATGCCACAAGGCCAAAAGGCAATTAAAGGTCACTGCCTATTAGATTACAGCAGACTCGTGGCAGCACACATGGAAGCCAGGGCAGAAGCCCCTGAGCTCTGACTCACTGCAGAGACTCAGACCTGGACCCTGCACTCAGCACCTGCATGGCTGGGCCTTCGTGCTGGCCCCTGCACTCAGACCCACCAGCCTGCCACCCGCCTCAGGTGGACACGCAGGGGGACTGCAGCTTTCCTCTCTACCAAATGCACCTTCAGCAGCTCTATTCCATTCGTCAGGCTAGGATCTTCTGCTGCACTTCCCGTGGCAAACCCTGCAATTCTTGCCAGTCATAAAACTGTTTCATTTCCAATACCCATGTAAAGTATAGGCATATTGATATTCATGTTTTCTATATATGCTTCTGAAGTGACTCTAGTACCTTGTTCAAGTGTTAATGATCCCTTTTTAATCAAGTCCTAATACGCACATTTATTTTTTCTATGACAATGCCTTTGTGTTTTAATGCACACATCATATCGAGTGCATTACAGCCAGATTTCTGGGCTGTAAGTTAAATGACATGTGATGCATGGTTATGTAACTGAAAAAACCATGAATTTATCTTCCCACAGGTGACAACTGAATCACAGAATATGCTGAGCTGGAAGGGACCCACAAGGATCATTGAGTCCAACTCTTCAGTGAAGAGCCTGTACAGCACAGCTGGAGCATCCCACACAGAGCCAGAGATCCAGGCAAAAGATGGTATTAGTGGTTCCTTATTAAACGGGCCTCCAGCTTAAAGCCAAAATCCCACTTCAGAAGTATTTCTCAAATTCTGTGACCCCACAGAGGACGCACACTGGAGCAGTTCATGATAAACTCAGCCCATGCAAAGGACTCCTGTTGGAGGAATTCATGGAAGAGTGTCTCCCATGAGAGGGCCCCCACACCGGAGCAGGGCGAGGGAGTGAGGAGTCCTTCCCCTGAGGAGCAAACAGCAGCAGAGACATTGTGTGATGATGTGACTACAGACCTCGTTCCCCAACCCCTGTTCCACTGGGAGGAAGGAGTAGATTTGGAGGTTGAGCCCAGAAAGAAGGGAGGGGTGAAGGGAAGGTGTTCTAAGATTTGAGTTTATTTCTCATTACCCTACATTTGACTGGTAATAAATTAAATTAATTTCCCTCAGCCAAGACTGTTTTGCCCATGACAGTAATTGCTGAGTGATCCCTCTGTGTCCTTATCTTGACCCATGAGCCTTTCATTATATTTTCTCTGCCCCATCCAGCTGAGGGGAGTGATATGAGTGGCTTAGGTGGGCACCTGGTGTCCAACCAGGGTCAACCCACCACAATAGCCATTGTGGCAGTCCCTGCACCCTGGTTACCACCACTTCTTCACCAAGGACTTCGCAAATACAGGACAAATTGAGATTTCACAGCTTGCAGGGGAAGCTAGTTGCAGCAGGAGATGCTGAATCATGCCCTTAACAGCTGTTACTTAGCTATCACCACCTCTTAATTAGTGGCTTCTTTTAGATTTCCTCAATAGCTATATGGCACCAAAAAAACCCACAAAACAACAAAAGGAGGAAAAAAAGCCAACCCAGCAAACAAAAAACCCAGACAACTCAAGCTCAAAACATAAAGCATATGTAAAAATGTTAAAGGTGAAGTACAAACTATAATTTGACAAGATAGAACAAACAGCCAACTACGGGCACAGAAAATGTTTATTTTATACTACCCTCATGACAAATCAAAATCCATTGAACTTTTAAGTTCTAGATTTTGCAGCCTGTCTCACTCCACACAGTGGAAAATCCAATTTCCTTTGGAGTCCCAAAGCTCAAGCTAAACAATGAATGCTTTTTCTATTTCTCCTGAAGCAAAGGTTTTCCCTCAAAAGCTGCTGGCCAGATGCTGAATGGTATTAAGGGTAAAACTGTAAACTAGCTTTTCTCAGGGTACATTTTATTTTGCTAACCACTTGTTACTATCATTTTTTCCAGTGGTGGCAAAAATAAAAACAGGCAGGGAGTGGCAAATGACTCATCACAATGTGTTTAAAATGACATTAACAGTTTAAATCTTTAGAAGGAAAAAGTTGTTGCCCAATAAAAGTTAAAAAAAAAAATCACACACAAAGGGACAGGGCCATTCTCCAGTCCTCCTTGCCCTTCTCATCACCAACATGAAATTATATTGGTCTCTCAACCAGAAACACACTCAGTTTTTTCACTGTCACCACCACTACTGCCTCTGGACCATTAATGTAGCTGACAGTTTCTACCTTTTAGATAATGTAAGAGCCCCCAAGAATTAAAATAATTTCTTTTTGTAACATTTGACAGCTTGTTAGAAGTTCCAAACAAATGCTGTGCTACAGAAAGAGAATTTTCTAGTGCCAACATTTTGATTAATCCTTTATTATTAGACTTCTAAAGTAGAATAATAACTCGAGTTTCTTTCATTTTTCTGAAAGCATAATTCCTGCTGTTTAAAATAAAGTACTGCTTAAAGTACATTCAAACACACCTGTGGATAGTCATCAAATTGTTCAGATATTTAAGCAATGGAAGTAAAAAAATCCTGGGAATAAACATATGTGGGCAAAATTTAAGGGGAAAAGATTTTTCATTTTTACATTTCATTTTTACATAATTTTTGCTACTTTTCAGGGTAAAGCATCATATGAAATCTGGTCTTAGATCAAAAACTTTTCCTTTTCTTTAATAACTTGCCATCCCCCAAAAATACAGCAGCAGAGCCCAGGTCTCCTCCAGGAGATCTGGAGCCAGAGAAGTCACCTGGACATATGGGAAGAGCAGTGAATATCACAGTAAAACATGCTGCTGCACTGAAGGCTTCTTCTTAAAGCTTTTTCATCGTTTTAGTTTATCATCAATTTATTTTCATCATTACTCTGATGCTCACTGTTGTGTCTGCGAGTTACCAGACAGCAGGTTTTACTCTCCACCAGGTAACATGGGAAGTAAACCATCTTTCCTGGTTTCTGTCAGAATGTTAATGTTCTCAAAACATAATTTGATGTGCGAAGGTACTTCTATTCTGTAAAGTTCTTGCTATGGTTTGGTCACTAAAAAGCTTGCGTCTCCACAACAGACACTTTATGTGTGAGACCTATAAAGTTGGGTAAGTTTAAAAAACTCACTAAATAAATACTGCAAATGTTACGTTTTCATAAATACATCTCTGTTTATTCATCACTATTGATAATTATGCTTCATCAGGTTTGACCATTTTTCATCCCTCATATGTACTTTGATAAGAAGTGCAACAAAAATCTACGACGGATTACATTGTTGGGCAAGCACACCAGGATAAAACAAGATTAAAACACATTAATATAACAGAAGCCCCCGTACTGAAACTGAAGAAGCCACTGAACTTTATACACGTAGCTCAAAAAAATTACACCGTTAACATTTTACTCAGTCTTTAAAGTAATCTTTATTTCTCCTTGAGAAGTAACTACTTCAACAATCATATTATTTTTCTGCTTAGTAGGAAGCTTTTTCCAACCTAAAGAAACAATGTCATTTCCATTTTGTCTTCAAATACCTGGTGCTACGAGAACCTGCCTTATGAATTAAAACAAGAATATGACCTTTTCTCTGAAGCAAATGTGAGTGTAAGGCATATAAACTAGGAATCAGTGAAAAAGCAACAGTCACTACCCACCAAAGCCATACCTCATTCACTATTACACACAGCAGGATTGGGGATTCAGTCTCACATCCTCATTACCACGCTAAAGGAGCCCACCAACAACTGCAACCTTCTCTTCCACTCTCCTGCAATTTGCCTGCACACAAAACCTTTGCTGTGGCACAACTGGAAAGAGGGGCCCTATACAGCTCCACAGCTATACAGCTGTTGGTCTTAATTAAGGCCACCTTTGAAACATGACAAATCTTCTGCCTTCTGATGTATCTGTGGCTTCATTTTTATTCTTCAGCTGGTGGACAAATAAAGAAATTACCAGAGTTTACATAAGCAAAGACAGGAAAAATTTACCCCATCTTTTTTCAAAATGATAAGGTTGGCAGAAGCACGTGTTCAAACATACACTGACAGGCAGGGAAGGTCTCTTAGAGCTACTCTTAAAAGGAGAGAGGCAAGTTCCTTTGCCTTCTCCCAGCAAAAGAACTACGTACATCAAAGGACTGAGCTCATGAAAAGTGTATGCTTCTGCTCAGTGAGGGTGTGATGAAAACATTTTCACTGGTAAGAATATGGACTATCTGTATCACTTTCTGTAAGCAGTCTGCACTCTCACTTCGTAAAATCCTCACTGTAATGTCACTAAGAAGGCAACTTGTTCCCTTGGCTAAAGTGGGAAGGGTGACCCAGCTGATTGTCTCTGGAACAACCAGACACACAGCAGTCACACTTTTCTCTGCATTTAAGCCTAAGGAATCTAAAGTTTCCATAACAGGAGACAAGACTCATGATCTTCTAAGTTACTTTTGGCTATGCTAATTAAGTATTTCAAGCACTTAAAGTGCATAGTCTCTGCCAAAGCAGGAAGCAGTAACTATTAAAAAGGCCTGAATTTCCATGTGTGTGACATACCCTGTCCCTAATCCAGGGAGAATGGTCTGTCACCTTGGCACCACAGGGCCAAGGAGTTCACAACCTCATCACCCCACCTCAAGCCAAACAACAGACTGTCACATTGGCATTTACAAGCAACAACTTGCCCTAAAAGATGCATTTAAATGATAAATAATATCATGCTGTATTAATGAAACTGTGCCTGTATATTCAGTCCACCTTTTCATAATTTCACAAACATTTATTTTCTTCTGAAACAAGTCCTAAAAATGGCTTTATTCTGAAATCATAGTAAATTAGCAGTCCGCTTGTTTCAAACAGCTCCCCTGTTTAAGCATGTATTTTCTGTTTTAGGTCAAACTGTCTATGACTAAAACTAAAAAGTACAAATTATGCTTCCATGAGGTAGGTAACCTGCTTATTCACCATTCCTATCCACAGATGCCACCCATGATACTCAGATGTAATAGCTTGTTTCGGTCTTAAACAATAACAAAACTAATTTGTTCCAATAGCAACTGGTAAGACAAGAAGTTAACAAACAGCTGCCTTCTTCCCTTCACTTCTTTTTTTGCAGGAGATTTACCTATGCTACTATTCACTGGACAAGTTAGTACAAATATTCACAGCTAATTCCAAAAGAAACACATCTGAGAGAAGTGGCTTAAATTTATAGTCATGAGCTTGTACACAAAGAACAGCTAGGGTTGTACATCAGTTATTTTTGCATTTACAAGCATATGCATGCTAAGATTTGGCCTCTTTTTCCTTCAAAGGAAGTATTAAATGACATATTTTAACACATAATTTTGTTCTGTGCGAAGAGTTTTTCCTGTAAGACTATTAGTAAAGAGCCAGCAGACAATGTTGAGCTACCAATATTCAGCTTAAAAAGTAAATTTAAATACCTTTCACAAGTGAGATAAAACCAAATAATCAATGTACATTGTATTTGTACCAAAGAACTCAGCTTGGAATTTTAGGTTGGCAAAACTAAGAGAAAACGCCAACAAAGACCAGAATACACAGGGGTTCCATGAAGTTTCTTTTAAAAAAAATTTATGCAGACTGAGGAATGAGGATCACTGTATTTTCCTACATTCAGGAGAGCAGCAAAGAATTCTTCTAAAGGCTCAGTAACGTAAGGAAGTTGCTTCTGTAACAGCTATAGATTCAATTTTCAAGCTTGTTAAAATGGATTTAAGATAGCCACTTAAAGGTGAATTCACTTTGAGCACTAGGTACTGTTTCTTTCCTTTTTCAAAAGATATGGAGCTATTCAGTGAAATTGTACCATGTGTTAATGTGAGATTTAATGTATCCCAAAAAAAGGGTGTTACAAAGTATTAATGCATTCCAAGAACATCTACCAACAGGATTGTACTCTGTCAGTTTGAAAATGGAAGTATTATTTTTAAGATAAATCCTAATTCTCATTTCAGTCTTATGCTACCGCTATTAGAGGAGCAATGAAAAATTCCCTTTTTGTAACTGTTCAAATGCTTTCAGTTTTGTACCCCTGTAAATCTACCACCATTCCTTTCAGCACCTATCCAAGTTGCCTTTCAATGGAGAACACTAGAAAGATCAGGATAAGCAGATAAAGTATTGAACAGAGTTTCTCACAGGTTTCCTGCACGACTTCATGTGAAGTCACAAACGTATCTGTTCCACAGGAACCCCCTCTGTAAATAAAATTGCCACGTGTTGCACACTGGGGTGGGGCAGGTCTGTGTTCTTTTTTGCCACGTACAGAAATGTTTTGAAAGTCATTAGGCAATCTCAAAACTTTGGTTTGCTACTTAAACATAAAATTTCCCAAATTTATCAGCAAACTGTTTTGTAATAGTGCTGATAAACTCTGCTATCTTCATAGGTGAAAGGATCCTAGAGCAACTGGGCACCACCCAGTATGGCACTACCTACCAACAATTAACTGAGTGAAAGTATTCTTCACTCCTTGCTCTCCTTCACTGACACCTTTTCAGCTTCTAATTTAGAGGAGCTGAAAACATACATGGTTTTTAATGTGCTTTACAGCAGCCACATCTAGCACAGATTCAATCCTTGTGCCTGCTACATAATTCAGTTCTCATGACTCATCTCCAGCTTTCCAGGGAAAAGCAAGTTCCCACCGGGCATCACAGAGCTAGTGATACCTTTTACATGCTCACAGGAGGAACAGAGATTCAGCCTAAAAATTCTCCAAGCTTAAAGCAGTGATTAAGCCTACACAAACACAGGTGCAAGTACAATAAGAAATTAGTGCAAACAGCAGTGCTATATTCTGGTTTACAAGTATAAGATCCATATAAGTCTATCAAGACAGATTTTTAAAACATCAATTTATATACAGGAGTGTAAGAACTGCACAGTTCAGAACATGCAGCCTTCTAAAACTGCAATCAAATATGTAAATTACATGCATGTAAAGCCTACAACATCCTAACTATCCTATGTGCTCTCAAATACTAATCTAGTCCCTACAGGTTTAAAAGGACAAGAATATATATATTTATACACACACACAGAGATACTAACATTAAGAAGTTGAAATGCAGCACAAGCAGCTAGCCAGGAAGCTCAAACACATTATCAATGTCCCTGCACCAGAAGAGAAATTGTTAAGTATTCAGAATGCATGGTGACTACATTCACATTCTATTAGAGAAAATAAAATGCCACAAATGCCATGACTGGAAATACGACTCAGGACAGAATTTTCTCCTAATGCTAAATCTCACAGTTAGTGAACACTCAGGCAAAAAACCCCACCAGCAAGAGAAGAAGTTTTTCAATGTCACCAATAACATAATCTCAACCTTGCCAAAGTCCTATATTTGGCTGCAGTCTAGAGACAACATTTCAGAATGAGACACAAACCAGAGTCCAGAGGTGCAGTGGGTGAGAGTTCCCCTTCCTGACTCAGTGGGTGATCAATGGAAACCCCAAATCCTTAGACTGAAGGGAACTCAAACACAGTACAACTCAACAAATGGTGTGTTTTAACCCATTTCCCTCAAAAGTAACACAGCTTTGAGGTATTTTTTAACAATCATCCTTGTCTCAGCAGAATAAAAGGCTACATTAGCACAACTTCAGGTGTACCTATTCTATTTCCTTGCTACTTCCTTCAATTCTTCTAGACATCTAATTAAGCACAGTCTTATCCCAAAAGGGGACTGAACCTCTGCCTCTTGGCAGCTATACTGTAGTCCTCTCCCATTCTCCACTGACTGACTAATTCTTCATACCAAGAAGTTTCTTACACAGCTTCTTAGATCATGCTCTCTCTAGGCTAAAACAGGCTCCACACCAATTTAACCTCTGCTTTCCTAGAGAGAGGGCAACACATCCAGGATAGAAGGAAGACTGACTTACAGTGAGTGGGTAGGATCACTGCCCCTAGGAAGAATCCAAATCTCTTCTTTTACAGAAGTGAAAGTATGAGCAATTCCATTAGGCAAGATGTGGCAAGCTCACATGAGTCTTGTGTTGGAACTGAAAAACAAACCAAAAAAATCAGCTGAGAATTAAAACTTCCTGCTGCATTGTCCTTTCATACCTGGGAAGAATAAGGGAGGTAACAAGTATAATATGTGAATATCTGAAAATTTTTCTACCTTGTTTCTTGTGCATTCTCCCCTCCCAAAATATTCCCCTAAAATACAGCATCTATAGCTGACATTTTTTTCTGAAAGATACGCATTAGAAATTCAGGTTAGCCACACTCTCCCGTACAACTAAGCAACTTGAGATTTAGTCTCCTGATGCAGTAGGAGAGCAGTGCATTGAGTAACAGAAACCCTTCTTGCTCCAGAGATCCGGAACTCTGCACAAGGCTGTAACTCTACTGAGGCTGTGGGGATCCTGTCAGTACAAAACAAGAAAGAAGAACCCTGCACAGAAATAGATACTGGGGTACTACTGTTTGATAAACTTATATCAATATTAAGCCATTGCTTTGACACTACACGGAGTTTTGACATTTAGTCAAATGCACTATTTCTGAAGACAGTCCAATTTTACAGTTCTAGCAGCCTGCAGGACTTCTCTGTACAACGTGAACAGTACCAAACAGAAATTGCTTATGACAAAGTTTAACGTGCTCCATTTGAGCTAAAAAGGAACAATGGTCTGGTCAGCCTTTATATTCATGGGCTGCATGGTCCTTCATTCCAATTATTAGATTTGAATTTCTGTTGCACCAAGTCAGTTCCCACATCAGCTTGATGACAAATTTTCCAAAAGTCTGCAATCAATCAGCCCCAAACAAACCAGTGTCCAAGTATCTCATACTGTTTGTAAAAACTAGCACATTGTTAAGCTTTCTCCAGTGCTCTGAGGTTTTCCTGATCTTTCTTCAAAATCAATTTGAGAAACAGAATTCCTCAAATTATTTGTGATAACAATTTTGAATCTCATTGCTGTTACAATTTAACTTTTTCTTAGCTGTTATTTCCACATGCTGTCATAGACTACAGCTTTAACTCAGTAATGAAATTAAATTCTTCTGCATTTCTTGAATTGACATTACTGCCCTTATTTAATAATATTCTTACAGCGTTAGTATATTTTTTAAGGAAAAAGGAAATTCTTTTCCCTGTTTTCAAGTCAGAGTTTTGAGCTGTACTTTTGCCTTCTTGTATCAGCTGTCTACATTTAATATCTCCTAATTTCACATTTACACTCAATTTCTTCTTCTATATAGATTCCTAAAAATGCCACTGTCCCCATCTGGTTTGTAGTTTAAACATCTGTGATTTAATTTTAGGATAATTCAACACATGAACTTGTGCATTTTTAATCATCTAAGTACTAAGGGTGCAAGTTTTTTAGAGTAAGAAAGAATACTTGATGTGTTAACTTTGATATTTTTGATTCATCTAAGGTTCTTTCATTGTACTGCCTTTTAAGATTAGAGTCCTGAAATAGCTATTAATATAAAAGCCTATTGACATTTTTAGCCTGTAGGAACATGCAGTGGGCAGAGGCAGCTGAAATAACAACATATTTGAGTAATGAACCAGCTTTATGATTTTATTACTCAGACTTTCCCAAATCTATGGCTGGCATCTTTCCCAGTAACTCAAAAATTAGGCTGTTCTACATTCAAAACTTCCAACTAATCATATATTAAAAACTTCTCATGGTTAAAGCAACAGAATAACCTTATAAAAAGCCTTTGAAAAAACCCCAACAAGTTAGATCTGAAAAATTCATGCCTTTAATTCTCTGTGCTAGTTGTCTGAACAACATATGAAAAACAGGAAAGAAATTATGTGATATAGGTTACAAAGAATAATGTTCATTACTAGGAGTATATTACATACCATATTGAAGTAACAGGGACCCTAGGACCCTAAAGGGAAGTGACAGATATAAGGAGACACAATCTAAGCATCCTTCACTGGGCACCTTAGGCCCTCAGCAGCTCAGGAAGCCAAGGGTTGTATCAACCACTCGTATAAAGCCAAGGGACACCTGTGTTGTTCCACACTCTCTCCGCATTTTTGCATAGACATCAAGTTTTTCTCATTCCAGAATGAAATTTCCCCCACAATTTGCTGGTCCAAAAAAGGTTTCATGTTCCCCCTTGGTTCCCAAACCACTGTACTCTAGAGATCTCTTCTTATCAGTGAGCATAAAGAAGCACTCATATGATTTTGTTTCTGAGTATTTCGCAATACAGGTGCACAATTTCTAAAATCATCTGGGAAATCTAGATCAGCTTAACGGCACTGCTGATTGATTTATAACTTCTTTTTTGTGTCTGTGTAATAAAAAAGTAACCCACAGTTGTACAGACATACTAACAAACATTAGACATCAGAAAAATTCTAGAGCCTGATGCATTGGAATAGAAGGATAAACAGAGGAATAAACATATCTCACAGTGGATGACTGCAGCTCATGTGAGCATCATAGACGGATGTTCATTTAATGCAGAACTGAGAAAATTAATTATTTGGTACCTAAGGAAAAAAAAAGAATGAACATGCAATAACTGACCTTTTAACAACTCTACAGCAATTAATTAAGCTGTTTTGTACTGTATTAGTCCTAAGGAAGTTACACATTTCTAACTATTTCCAGAAGAGCCTACCGGGAGTGCAACAAAGACTCAGTCTGGCAGTAGAGAGCAATTTGGTGTAAGTCTGCATCAAGAAGAACTGGCCTCTTGGGTAGGAACCAGCCAATTCTCTCCCTTCTCAAAGTTAGCCATTTATTCTCACAGCAAGTTCTGCTAAAGCCGGTAGCACCAAGACTACAGAGTGAAATTAGAGTGGAAAATTAATCCAATTGATAACTAAAAAGGAAAAAAGCCAAATTTTTAGCCATAGTGTTTGCAGAGTCATTTCAGTGCACCAACATGCTGCAAGCATAAAGATGATGGAAAGACCAAACCAGGCATCTGCTCACTGGAGGGTAGATTAGAACTACCTTTTTCAAAAGCAACGTGGGACTACGGGAGTTTACACTGAAAATGGAAGTAGGAACAAAGTGTGAACAGTAAGAAAGCAAATAACTTCCCCAAAACAACCCACACCAGACACATCTTCTAAAATGCAGGGTTTAACGAATGTAAGCAAAAGTTAACAGTAATGCCAAGTCTGACTGACACCAAACATTAAAATCTTACAGTTTGCCTGATGGATAAGCTAGTCTCAAGTGTCATTATACAGTGCTAGCTTTAATTGCTTCCAGCTAAATATAGCTTTCAGAATTTAATAGCTCCCCCTCAGCTCTTCTGTCTTTCAAGGAGGGAAAAACCTTCTCGTTAGAAAAAGCACACAGGCATACACAGTGGCATGTTACCACATCGAAGCAGGAAGCAAACCATTAAGATGATTACATTAGTCTCCAACACTCATTCACAACTGTTTTTCAAGAGACCAAACGTTTCCCTGCTCCACCACTCTGATTCCAGTTACAGCAGGTGATGGAAGCATGCATACCTTTCCAAACGAAGCCATTTTGCTGCTTTATTAGCAGACTGTAAATCTTGCTTGCCCTGTGCTTCCAGTCAAAGGTGTTGTCTTTGCCAGCAAGCTGCTGTGGTGCCCACACACTTCTTCCTGTGCCACCTCTCTGGGCAGCACGGGGCAGGAAGAGCAGCAAGGCTGCACACACACACAGCCTGCTCCTTCCCTGCAGCCACTTACACAAGGGGGTCCAAAATCTGCTACAGCAGCTCAGACTGCAGCACTCTGATAAAGGCATGAAACAAATTCTCTCTTCTGCCTTCTAATACCCAATAAAGATTTCAAAAAACGTAACAGAAAGTTCCATATAGCAAGCTTCATTTTCCCCTCTCTGAGCTGATAACGGGTCTCACTCAGAAAATTTGGCTGACAGTTAGAAATGTGTTCTACAAATTCAGCATTTCTGTTCACCTTCATTTTAGAGGTCATTATGTAATTAAACACTCACAGTTTTTCTACAATCCATGGAGAGAAATTAAAAGTAACGGCTGCTGCAATGACAAGCCTTTCTACTTTCCCTCAGGCCATAACTCCAAACTTCGTTCTCTCCCCTCCAAACCACCATCCGACCATCTAACTGTTTTCTCTCTGGATTCATCCACCCTCTTCTCCTTTACTGAGTGGGGAAGAGAAGAATAATGCTACTTATGGAAAATAAAACATTTACCAGACCATATGAATCATCAAATGCCTCATTACCTGGCCCTTCACTTCAGTTGTAAAATGCCAGGATTGCCTGTGCTAGAGGTGTGCAAGCACTGTAGGAACATCACCTGGAGGGCTGCCAAGAAGTACCTACTACACTGAACAAGACCAAAGGTAGTACGCCACACACTTTCTGCCCTCTGACCTACCATTTCTGAGGTGCAGACCAGGCTGAATAAAACAGGTTAAAGGAACTATGTCTGTTTGCTGCTTAGGAGAGGTTTTAAAGCAAGCCTCCTGACATGCACTGTTCTGCACTGGGACATACGTGCGCTACTGCTAGCTGAGCTGCCCCAGAACAGAAAGGCTCCCTACTGTCATGCAGGTGCAGACTTCATTTACCAACTTCTGATAAAGCACAAAATCCCAACACTCATTCCCATCAAGATTTTTCTTTCTGAAGTAACAAATCAAAGTGTGGATTAAATAGCATCAAAAATACGGATGGGTACTGGAGGCACTTTGTATACTACATCCGGTTACTCCTACAGAACATGTTTTTATTTTAAAACAATCACAACAGACTATTTAGAACAAATGAAGGTCAAAAAACCCTGCAAAATGTACAAAATATCATCCATGTACTATGGATAAATATAATCTTACAGCTGTGTGTTAGCTGTCATGAACCAGAGCTCAGTGCCCCAGAACTCCACGGAGCTGTTCCGAACCGAGCTGCTCCGCTCTCAGGCAGCAGCAACCAGACAGAGGCAGGGCAGGCAGCCCGTCAGCCAGGGCTGCACGAGTCCCGAGCACCAAACAGCCTCTCACCCTCTCCCCACATCTGAAATCACCATGTAAGGTGCAGTGAGACACACCACATGCTGCCTTTTACGAAATCAGCAGAAAAACCCCCACAAGCGAAAGGAGGGAAGAACAGTGGAGATCTGCCAACACAACTGCAGCATCAGACCGGAAAGGAAGCACGCAGCTACAGTGGACAGTCACATAATGCTACTAAATCTGGATCTGGGGATTAGCAGGAGAGAAAAGATATCAGAAAAAGGTAATTTGTTTTCTTGTCATCTGCAATACTGAAGAGATTTTTCTCTCCTCTCCAAAATTAGAACATCTACAGCGTAACTCCTTCCCTTCTTGAGAGTCACGTGTATACAAAGAAACCCACAAAAAAAAAAAAAAAAAAAAGCATTATCAGCCTCAGGCCAGGACAATTGTGGCCTAAATAGTCACAAAACTGTCACAGAAGCATTAATTCAAAAGCAATTATATTAAAACAACAAGATCCATCAGAGTAAATATATAGTATCCACCAGAATAAATAAATAAATACCATCCTGCAGAAGCTTCCATCCAATCTCAGTAGGTTTATTCAGAGACATTTTCTTGGACAAAGAGAAACCCAAATAGATGTTATCAGTCAATATGTCTATAAATTCCAGAATCTATCTATTTACCAGGTTTTTTTCTCTACATCTGATGACCTGCAAATTTGCCTTAGCTGTAGCAATAGCTGTTGATAAACCGTGGCAACACCTACTACTGTATTTGTGACTGAAAGAAAATGACATATAAATATTTTCAGTTAATTATGTCTATTCACTTAAATGCAATTTGAGGGTTTTTTTATGTTTATAAAATATATAAGGTCACATTTAAGTGAACCGTTTCACATATAGTGGCTTTCCTCTTCTCCCCTGCACTTTATGTATTTCCCTGCTGATTCGAAGCTATATTCTATCTGGGTGTTCAAGGTTACTTAAGGAGGGGGAACAGACTCCAGAGATTATTTATATGGCAGGACTTCAAACAATTGATCCAGTATATCTCAAGTGACTTGATAAAGAGGCATTAAAATAATGAGGAGAGAGAAAGATAGGTGAAACATTACAGCATTTCAGAGTCACTCAGCAGGACTCTCCTGCTCAAGGACTCTCAATTACAAGACAAGGACACTGACCATGAAGGACAAGGCGACACACCCAGGGAGGGATTTACAGATGAAAGTGAGAAGTGAGAGTTGTTGGGCACCCACACAACCTCCAACCTAGATGCACAAGTGAAGGAAAATGAGAATGTGACCAAGAAGGACTCTTATCTCTGATTGTTTGATAAAAGGCTGAAAGTCCTAACACAGATCAGAACAGGGTTCTGGCAGACAAGCAGTCTGCCCAGGTAAACAGGCATGACGAGATAAAACATTCTAAAGTATTTGTGCACTTATAAAAAAGAGGCCTCCACTACAAAACTGTGAACTTGAATTAAATACAAGACTAAATATCATGGGGACAAACAGCCTCTTAGTGGCTAAAACACATAGTAAAATGCACACGTTATTCAAAAAAAGCCCATAGAGGTAGGGATGGTTCAAATATACATCACTTAGAATTGTGATACATTTAATAAAACCACCCCAAACACAGCACTGCAAAAGAACTCAGAGAATCCGATTGAGTCAAAAAAATAAAACAAAAAACACCAAACCAAAACCAACCACACTTAAAAATTACAGCCTTGTTCAGACTCTGCAGTAGATCCAAAGAAACCAGCCTTGCTACAGACTCTATTTTATTAGAATGAAAAAAATCCCAGAGAGTTGGGCATTACAGGAGATTAACTTCTGACTCATCTGAAGTTTAAGTAGTCAGGTAGACTGAGGAGTTCAGACTCTCTAAATTGAAAATGCTGAGTTGCTGCTTCATTAAATGTACATAAACAAATCTGGAGATGCCTCATGGGATGCAGCATGCAGTAGATAACTTGAAAGATTAAATAGGCCCAACTAGATAAGCACTTCACCACACCTCCCAAAAGGCAGAGAAGAAGTTGATTAAAGAAGTTGCACCTCAGATGTTAAAGTACAGGAATAAAGTTATAGCTTTAAAATAATTTTATTTCAAAGATATTGAAAACAAAGTTCTTCAATAACTCATAGAAACTATGTGAAGTAGTAACCTGGAAGTGAAAATTTCTTAGTAAAGAAACAAAGATAGGATGTCTACTAGGAAACAGACCTGGAAACTAACAAAACCAGCATGAAATTAAAAGTAACATCTTCATGAGCAGGTGTGAAGAACAACAGATGAAACCACTACAGATTTCTGAAAAAAAAAAAAAAAGCAGAGTAAATTGTACATAGAGTTGCAAATAAAAATTTCATGTATTCTCAAGCTATTGTGTCTGCTTCACCTCGAGCTAATAAAATAATTTGAAAACTATAATCTACATTTCTAAAGCAGACAAAAAAACCCAGTTGGAGATACTCTATGATGGCAGGAGAGAAAGCAGAATACCTGTCTTTACAGTTGAAGCTGAGGTGAGAAAAGCAAAAAGAAATCAACCCTACTGCAATCAGTACCATGCAGTCAATAGTAACGTAACTTTTTACAAAAAAATTAAAAATCAGAGAAATCTTAGATCTCATCTGGACCTTACAACACCCGTATTAAAAAAAGTTGGTAATGACCTTATTTGGTAGAGAATTGCGAAGTGACTAAGTGACTGGTCACAGACAATAAAAAATTATCAGGCTGGACACAGATCACCAGAAGAAGTTGCCAGGAATTATCTAGGGGCTAAGTTTTATTTAACAGTCCTACTACCGGCAAGGGAATTGAGGTGTCCACCAAAAGTTGCTGCTGCCAAAAAGCACAGAGGCACATCTGATGCACTGAACAACTAGCACACCAGGGGAGAGGAACCACATGAACAGAAGCAGGGACAGGAATGCAGCTCATCAGCCCTGGAGGCAAGGTCAGAATCCAAGGAGTAAGACAGGCAGAAGCTCTGCTGTGACAGTGGGAAGTGACCGAGGAGAGGAAGGTACTCACATGCACGGAATACATGTCTGATCAACTCATCACCAAACTGATGAAGGTATGAAAAAAGAGCTATCCACGATATAAATTAAGGCATTTCCTACAGAGCCATATAGGGAAGCATCACAAAAAGGCACTGCCAGTATTTAATCTGGTCTGGAAATTTAAAAAATAGCACCTCAGACACAGGTGAGATATATATATATATATGTATGTTTATGCAAGGAAGATTGACAGCAGAATATTGTCCTGAAATTAATACCATGAGCATACCTAATCAGTCATATCACAAGATTCTCTGCACCTCTTCAAGTCTAAATGCAAGTCTCCTAAACTGACTGGGGGAAAGAGAGTCTCCCCTACAAGAACAGAGAGAAAACCCCTTTACAAAGGGTACAAATGCTCTTATAAATACTGAGAGAAAATACCAATTTTATCCACCTGGGCATACAAACTGGTTGTGGGTACATTTAGCCAGAATCCTGGAATAAAATTTTAGTCCAAACATATAAGCTTTGAAGTAATTTGTTAATGAGACAAGCTCTGACTATTTTAGGATGATGCTTGGTAACTTTACAAAAGGGAATATACAAATGCATTGACTGCAACAAACACTGAACATGAAATCCAGGAACTCTGTTCGAGTCATATTGTGTGTCAGTACAGCCACCTTCAGCAAGGAAGTCTTTATATACCACTGGCCAATGTTATTATTGCTGATTTAATCTGGGCTGCAAACTGACCTTGCCTTAATACTCTTACGTTTCCATTAATAAAAAGAAATTACTTCAGCTTTACTCACTTCCATGTATTTCTTCTGTGCAAAGTTTGTGTGTCTTTCTGGGTTTTTTTTTAAGGAATATAATTTTTAAAAGTGACAGATCAAGGAAACAGTACTTTTTAGAATCGATGTTTAGGCTACTAGTCATAGGTAGCTTCAATTACGTCAATTCTGACAATGAAAGTTACACATATTTTCTTCTTGATTTGATGTCAATGCTTTGCATGTCCTTGCCTTTCCAAAGAGAACTACAGTCCCCAGAGTTCTGGGACTCAGACACAGAGAAACAAGTACTTCAGAAACTCAGTGCAAAGAGGAAGTAGGAGATCAGAACAATTCCCTTCTTCAAAGTCAATCTGAGCACAAATCTAACTCATCTATGCCTTGCAATTTTAGTTTGCACTCCTACATTTCACAAAGCATTTTTTGCATGCAAATGTGTCAGTGGCGTTCACAGACTGGGCAAAACAGCTTCATAAGATGACTTGGCTGTATTTACTCAAAACACCCTCATGATTTTCAAGGGCCAAAAATCCCCACAAGGAATAAAAAAGCAGTTTGGTAAATCAGAATAAAAAGATGAGAATTTAAGTTTTGTATGTTAACATGTAAGAAAGAATACAAAATCCTGTTTTCCTGTCCTTCATCCCGAGTTCCATTACCAAATACCACCCTTCCTCTCAGCTCTAAGTGCATTATGCTGGGCTAACATAGAAGATATGATTTTAGCAATAAATTAATGTACAACATATGCACAGCCTATACCATCTCTCTTCTTAAGTAAGCCATCACAAGGTAGATCAAGTAGCAATGCACTTGCAGAATGTTGAGCAATGATATTAAGAAAGAAAATCCCTCAAGAATTCTAGTTCTGCAAGATGTGAGTGCTGAGACAGGCCATAGAGAGAAAGGCATTGCATCTTCCTAACAGTCAAGAGACAAACTTATTTTTCTTTTTAGCTTAGAACATAAAATTCACTTAACAGCAAGCAAAGATGATCCTTTTGTAGAAGGGCTCTGGAGACTGAGCTACTATTTAAATTTGAGCAAACCAGAAGCAAACAACTCTCATCCTGCGCTGAACAGAAGGGTGTGTTTATGCTAACCATGCATTCTAGTCATATTAAAGTAAATAATGCAAACTCACTTGACAAGGAGTGCTTGGTGGTTCAATGAGAACTGTCATGTCTGGAATGCCAAGACTGAAATGGCATCCACAGTTAGGAAAACATCAATGTTTTCAAATGCTGAGCTGTGCCCCAGAAACCAAGATTTCCCAAGCCTCTTCAAGTAGGAAGCTGTTACCACCACAAACCTTTCCCAAAGTGAGAAGAGTCACTTGATGCCACTGAGATACAGTCACTGTTCTACCACTGAGTTACTATGAAATTAAGAAAACCACTTCTTTAAAAATAGAGATGGCTGACAATACAGCCAGAAATAAATGGGAAGTTGCGTTTTCCTTCCTCAGCTTATGACTAAAAGCAGATTATTAAACTTTTCTGGTGAAAACAATTACTTGCATGCATTTAAAAATACCCTATGATGTCCCACTACTTGAAACTTGATCTTTTAAAATGTAATATTACCTTCAAGTCATCTTCAGTACACCAAAAATTGCACGCACATGACATGGCAGGAGAAAGTGATATTGTATACTTAAGTGTTCCGGCAATAAAGTAAAAAAAGAATTTATAAACCACACTTATCAAATATCCCATTTTTGTCAAAGCCTGACATTACTTTTTTCCTTCTTTCAAAAAAAAAGCAAAGAAACAGCGAGTGTCATCAGTGAAAGTGTTATCCTGGCAATGGCTGTGCTGTTGATTTTCAAGTGCAAGTGTTGATCCTGCTGAACTTCAAGTAGTAAAGTACAATATATTATTATACATAGGAAGAACAAGCTGTAAAATTGTGTCCATGTGTGTGGAGAGAAGACTATGATTCAGCCATCCTGTGGAAAATTCTAACCTCTTATCTCTGAATCTGAAATGAAGTTCCATATTTATTCAGTGAGTGAAAAAGCATAATTTCAGGAGTGCATTTGTATTCTTATTCTAAGAAATAGGATGTTAAAAAAGCTTGTTTCAACACAACAAACTGGATATCAGCTAAAAGTCAAGAACTTACTTTATGCACAGTAGCACTTCCCTACATCGGCAATTTCTCCTTCCTCAACAATTTGATATTCTCTAAGCACTGGAAGATATTTAATCAGCGAGCCTTACTTTTATAGGGTTTATAAAGTTATCATAATTTTGACTGCATCCAGGTTTAATATCTTACAGTTGAAATTGGTGGATTTGAAAGACAATAAGAAATCCACAAGTGAACTCACTGATAAAACTTTTTTTTTTTTAAACAACAGGAAAGAATGAATGTGTTTTATACTTCCTGAATTTCAGCAGTTGTGGCAGTAGTGTAGAGCTATGAATTGTTAACTTCCTAGTTAGGTCACTCAGTAAAACAATATCAGTACCATTCAGTTAAGGAAGAGAAGAATCAATCATAATAGTTTGGCTCAATATTTTTGGCACAGAAATTTTCCTGGAATCTAAACCCAGCTGGCTGCCTTCTCAGCCTAGAAGTGATACAGATACCACAGTTGTAGGCAAATGTGGGTCCATGATACACACTTGTTGTCCATCATTCTATTCACTAAATAGTATTTGTTAGGAGCACGCCCATTGAATTTACATCTTAAAAACCAGTATCTTTCTTGCCAAGACATGACAAAGTCCTGTAGACCAACACCTAAACTCTTTTCCTTCCATTGTTTGACCTTAATCAGAAAGCAAACAAGAAATATTAACTCTTCTTTCCTACCATGGTCGTTACGAGAGTTCAGTAACAGGACAAGATCTAGCCCAGATTCTTCTCTCTTCATATACAAATTGCCGTTATTTGACTTCAATATCAAGCAAATTAGAACACTCCAGTAGTTCTTTCCAAAACTCAAATTCTGTCAGACAGACACCACCAACCCTCCACAGGAAGCCCACTCCAACAATGGTTGCACCCTGTTGTATGAGAGATGACCTGTATCCCAACCACAAGGTTGCTTATTGACTTCATTAAGGCCCAGGCAAGACCAGAAATAAACACCAAGACTCTGGCTGGCTTTTCAAAATTAATTTGTTCATTCAAGATTTTGAAGAGCAGAACTGCACTACACTAAGCTCCAAAATACCCTAGTAAAATTATCACAGAACGGTTCAAGTTGGAAGGGACCCCCCAGTTGGAGGGCATCTGGTCCAACCCCCCACTCAAGCAGAATCACCTGGAACAGGTCACCCAGGACCACATCCACATAGCTTTGGAGTATTTCCAAGGAGGGAAACTCCATCTTCTCTGGGCAACCTGTGCCAGTGCTCAATTCACCCTCCCAGTGAAGGAAAAAACTTTCTGACGTTCAGATGGAACCTCCCCTGTTTCAATGCCCATTGTCTCTGGTCCTCCCACATATCTTAACAAGTGACGAAACAATTATCAAAATGTTATCTTTTAAGGAAACTAAACATGGCTGTTCCAAGTGATTCAGCTAACCCTATTTACCAGTAACAGCAATTAAGATGGAGTTCTGACAAGTTTCCAGGCTAGACCATAGAGTCCTACTAATTACTCTTATTAGCAAAACAAAAAGTTAGGGAGAAATCTTCTCTTCAGGCACAGTCTTAACACCGGCTCCTTTTTTTTGTTTTGTTTTGTTTTGTTTCTTTTTTCCAATATTGCATATTTAAAAAGCTAATACCTTCAATCTTTTAGCAAAAATGTCTGGTCCAAATAGGAGCTCCAAATGCATTCTAGGTGGCCTACCTTCTTTTGAGGTGGTGAAGTCATTGCTAAAAAGTTGGACCTGCTACCTAAATGGCTGCACAGTTCCCATGAACTAAGAGCTCACATCTCTATGCTGCACACACAGAGATACATCCAGTTGAGGGGGAAAACCCCACAAAGCTACCAAATTGTAGCAAGGCTTCTCTCAGCAAGTACCGTCCTGCCTTCCTTTGGCAAGCAGCAAGGTATCAGGGAGTGAACCTGAGAAAGCCACCACAAACTCCTAACCACAGTCATCTTAAACTAGCAGAGACTCAGTAGCCCATATCCTTTGGAGCTCGCTTCATCTGCTCCCAAATACACAGACAATAATCATCCGCCTGTCTTCAGGATCACTGTTGCTACTGATGATTTACACATTGTTATTTTAAATCAGTCAAGCACTACCACTGAAGATTAACAGACACTTGCTGTTTCCTTTTTTAAGGTATACGAGACTGTCAGTGACTGAATCACATTCATAGTGAAACTTCCTTCCTCCCATCATAAATTGCTCTTAAATTCAGATTTTATTCTGTCAAAGCTTTGTGTGGGGAATCTCAGCATCCGTATTTGTCACAAGCAAGAGATACTGAAAAATGATAGAATCATTCACTCTGCTTCAGAATACAGTATTTTATCAGACTATTAAACAAACTTCTTTTCTGGAAGTACAGTTACAGCAAATGTAGTCTCAGCTGCCAGTATGAGCAAGATGCGTTCCATGTCATATTCAGGGCAGATGCCACGGTTATGCCTCACAGCCTGAGGTAGCACCAGAACCTTTTTGACAATAACACTTAGCAAGACTGGTCTTGAAGTCATATGCTGTCACTGCAGACAGGACAGGAAAAGTTCTGTAAAAATAAGAATTGTACAGTTCACTTCAGCAGCTATGAGCATGAAGTAACTCTATCCCTCCTCAAGGCTATTTTTCTAGGCACACTGACAAAGCAATTATCTTGGAGAAGAGGGAGACATTGCAACAAAATGTTTTTAACATGCGTGACTGGCAAGATGGAAGAAAGTAGTACCACAGACCTATATCCTACTCTGCTCCCATGAAAAACTTGAAGGGCAGGACTCCGCCTTCTGTATGAAGCAGAATTAACAGTGACACAGATGGGCTTGTGCACTGAGAAGGATAAAGTCTCCTGCACACATGGTTCTTTTGCTGATTGCCAGGCTGTTCAGAAATTGTCTCTTCAGGGGTTTCAGCTACTCTCTGGGCAGAGTATACATGTGAGGCAAACGGAGTACATCCACACAGCTGCTCCTTATCAGAACCATTAAGACCAGGAGCTTCATTCATTTTCACCAACAACTATATGAAAGTGGAACAGTAAAAAATGTGTACACTTTTTATGTGTGTACAAATGTGTGAGTAGGAAAAGCCTCCAGAATTATGAGAGTAAGTGGCATCAGATAAGAGAGAAATGACCTAAAAGTGACCTAAGTGACTGGCACAAGAGATAGGAGATTACAGTTGTGATAACAGACTCTTTGCAGTACCATCATGAGCCATAATAACAGAATTGGCTGCAATTAAGATGGAAGAAAAGTATGACAGCATTCAGTGGAAGGAAATTTCTCAGATTTCTACCCTGAAAACATTCATCAGAGGATACACAGAATGGCCAGAAAGATCAAAACTTCTTTTTTTTCCCCTAATGATAATAAAAAAAGTCATTAATGAAATTCAAAAGACACCACTACAGTAAACCCAGAATAGTTAGAAACACTTACAGACAAGGATGAGTTCCTCACCTTTACTACTTTGTACTGTTACTGTCTTTGTTCTAAGTATAGCAATTACATACAACTGCTGCGTGACAACTGTAGCACCACATACTACCACGGCCTTGCTGTGATTTTTGTAAGGTTTAAGTACAACCAGCACTCAGGAAGAATCTGAAGATGACTTTAAAAGTTGTTAATATGTAAAGATGAATCAAAAGAAAAATCTCCTTAATTCTCAATCTATGCATTACATTGGAAAGCAGAGGAAAGGGAGATTTGTTCGCACATCCACGGTAATATAAGTGCCAAAGAAAATGTTCAGAAGGAAATAATTAAGTGTTGACATGGCAGCAGCTGTGTTTGCCAACCCAAATATGAATCAGGCATCAAACCCCCACAACTTAAAAACTAGAGAGGAAATGTTCAGCTTGAGTACTTGTAGTTTAACAACCGGACTTGAAAGAGAGAAATCTAAAACCACAGACATATACGCACCTCATGGCTGGACAAGGAATGCAGAGCTAGCCTAGTATGCTACTTCAATGACTTCAAAGGAAGAGTTTTCACATTCGGTCTAAACTGTTACAAATTTGAAAAACAACAGAGACACATAAAGCATCATACCTGCAGCCTTCCTCCTGTGACCTACCAGATGCTATTAGGCAGCCACTGTCTTTATGTCAGGATGTCTGTCTCACAGCCAGATATACAATTATTTAGTTTAGAGATATCTCCTAGAGCTAGATGCACATAGCAACTCTCAATGTACTACTTCAGCTTAGAGGTCAGTGAAAGTCAGTTCTTTCTCCTATTTGCTCCTCCTGTTGCACATAACAGGGATTCCTGTCAAGTCTTGCTTATCAGTATGTATTTTCCACAGAAAACTATTCAAGAGGTGTGTCTAGAATAACCTGCATCCAAAGACTGAGAACCACTAGCAAACAGCAATGACAAAAACTGCTCAGCACCTGCCAGATTGAAAGCAGCTCAAATCTATTTCTTTACTTTCACGGTTAACATCATGGAGTGCCCAGACACTGAAATAGGATTAGGCCCTGCTGTGCTCAGTGCCACACACCAACACGTGACTTCTACCCTAAGGAGCTTGCACTGAGTCAGGCAGACCAGACAGGCAGGACAGTAGAGGCTGAGCTGCAATGGCCAAGTACATTTCTTGGTTTCAGCTAGCATTCCTAGAGTCCTCACTGCTTTTAGTAGCAAGGCAGGTACCAAAATTGCCACTGAATTTGTATTTTAGAAAAAGCAAAACAAAACAATAAGCCCCAAGCAAACAAACAAATCCAGCAGCCACAACACTGATCATTTAATAATTCTCAGTTGCAACAGCTGAATACAGAAAATTAGAAAGAATTTGTTCAAGATCTCTGTTTTCTTACCCAGCTGAGGCAGTCCTCAACTTTATTTTTAAATGTTTCAAGAGACTTGCAACAACGTGCATGAGCTTCATGCTGACAGAGCTCCAAAACCCCAGCGCTGTTCATTCATGGCGTAACTTCACACATAATCGAATCTATTTCTGAACTCATACCCTATGTGAAAGCCACAAGCATCTTCAAGAACTTTGCATGAGTAATAAGCTAAAACAGATTGAAGGGAGAAGAAGTTACAGATATCCTGCCTCCCAGGGTCAGACCCAGAGCTGTGCTTTTCGTAGCTATTATGCCTACAACTTTACCTAGGCTATCATAGTCATTAGCATCAACACCCACATCATTGGAGGCAGACACAAAACTTCCCTCTAAGGTAATTAGAAATTAACATGGAGGAGATACATTTTATGTTAGCAGAATAAAGACAAGTATCCACAACAGGACAGAATGTTACAATACACAAAACCTCCTTGTCCTTCAGATAAATGAGAAACTAAAGCAGTGAAATATGTATTTCAAGGCACAGTATTCAAGGACGTAGCACAAGTGACAGCTGCAGGAGACTGAAAACAGCGTCTGCCCCCCAAAGTATAATGCTGGAACATAATCACTAATGCAGAAGACAGACATGCAAATCCAGCATCTCAAAGAGCAGAGCAGGGTAAATTTGGTAACATATTAGTCCCGGTCTAGAGAGTTGTTTGTCAGACCTCAGTGTATCTGCATCCTATTATCTGAAACTTGATACAGAAAGAAAGCAATTAGATTCTCCTAGAAGTTTCTTTGGTACCTTAAAAGTGGTGTATCACAGTATCTATACCCCAGCCTCTTACCAGCACAACTTTGCTACTTTGGTAAGTCAAATCTTAACTGAATTAAAGTAGATTAAATTTAGTAAAATCAAAATATGCTGATACAGATACTACACTGCCTCTGACATGTAAAAGTACCCCATGCACAGTAACATATTTTGCTGCCTCGTTCATCATTGCATGGTTTTGAAGTTATAATCTGTTTATAATAGATGCCGTTTGAAGACCCAATTTCTTACAACAACATACACACATCTACTTAAAAAAAACCACATACGGTTTTTGTATAAAATACAGCGTACTTACATTTGCAACAGTGAATGAGCTAGCCACACACAGAGAGTTGCAACAGGCAGACTCCAGCTGAGTCTCACCATCATTTCCTGTCCCTGGTGAACACACCAGTAATTTCAGCACAACCACAACTGTTCAGTGCACATGCAGAGAACATCTCCAACACCTAGAAGTCCCCTCCCACCTTTCCTGCACACAAACCCAGATACTTGATAAAATTATAAAATAAAGGACATAAGTGGGCCTAATGCAATGTGTGGGAAAGGCAATATGAGAGTAAAGAGAAAGAGAATCAAGACTTGTCAATGCTGTTGCTTTGAAAACGGATAGGAGCCACAATGGAAAACTAGTTAGCTTAATCTATTGGGAGTGCAGACTGGGGAGTATTATTTAAAGATATCTTCTTAAAAATACTTTAAACAATAAAAAAAAGCTCATGGAAATTAAGACTCTCACTACCCATGGTTATACAGAAAACATCCATGAAAACACATGCTTTAAATACCCAAACCGGACTTTCAAGCTCTGTTGAAATTAAGTAGAGTGAAACACTCTGAACTCTATGAGTGAAAGACTCTGAACTCTATGATTAATCGATGAAAGTCAAGGGATGAAGCAACTGTTCCCTTTGTCCCTTCTCAAGAAAACAGAGAGAAGAACATTGTTACTATCATTAGTGGCCTATGACAAAAACATAAGGCAGAAAATTACCTTACATTTATTAAATGCCCTTTTCTCTAGCTATTCCAGATATCCTACTAGTAAAAATAAAAGAGCCTCATTGAAGAGTACTTCACTGTCACTGAACTTTACACCAAACAGTTTTCAATTAATAGAGCATTTAAAAGCTCATATTGCCTAATTGGTCCTCAAATGGAAATTAAATCAACCTGGAAACAAGCTGGGCTTAATTAATCTATTTTCTTTAAGACAGAGGCAAGAAGTAAAAATAATAATAATGGTGGTGGCATTTTTTTTCTTCTTTATTTTACAAGAGCACAGAGAACCACAGATTGAGCAGATATCGACGGCTTTGCAAACACGCCCAAGATTTCTGAAGTTCCATTTCACAGCCAGCCGGCTGCCGGGCGATTCCGCAGAGCCGGCAGCAGCGGGGAGAGCTGCTCCAGCCCAGCCCCGCGGCAGCGGCTGCCCGGTGTGTCACAGCTCACCTGGAATTCGCTCCGTCTCGGTGCCACATGGAGCGCACCGCCAGTCAAGTAAGCCCCTCAGCGGCACCCTCCCCGAGCAGGGAAGGTGTCAAAGTTGGCTGTCGCTCCGGAACAGCCGCGTGGGGCTGTGACAGCGCGGCCGGGGACCCCGAGGGCCGCAGGAGGAGGCTGCAGAGGGCTCCGTGGGGCAGGCGGGATAAGGCTCTGCACCGGCAGCAGCCGCCCGCCCGCGCGCCGGCCGGCAGCCGTGGGCGCCCTCGCTGCCAGTCGGGCGAGAGAGGCGCTTTCTGGGCGCCAAAACGCCACTTTTCTCGCCGGTNCGCTCGACTGACGGCCGCGCCGGCCAACGGGAGGAGCCTTCGTGCCCCCGCCCGGAGCCGCCGCTGCCGCCCGCCTTCCCGGCCGCCGGGGCGGGGGAAGGGGTGTTTCCATGACGTCACGGGCAGCGCCCCGGACAGGNCCGGAGAGCACCCACGAGCGGGACCGGCGGCGGGACCGCCGCGCTCGACTGACGGCCGCGCCGGCCAACGGGAGGAGCCTTCGTGCCCCCGNGGGGAGCGGTCCCCGGGGGGATGCGGGGACAGAAGCCCCGGGCTAAGCCGGAGCTGAGCCCCCGAGCCGGCCTTAAGCAGTTGGGGCAGGGCGGGCTACGGGCACTGCAGGGCAGGGCAGGGCAGGGCAGGGCAGGCGCGGAGCTAATCCCGCAGCGGCCCTGAAGGAGCCTGGGGAGCGATGGCTCCCTGAGCCGCCTGGTCCCGAGGGCGCGGGTTCCCGCGCCGCAGGGACGAAGTGCGAGCGAGCGCCGGCGGACAGGGTTTGTCGGGGGATCGCCGCATCCACCGCAGCCTGAGGGCATCACTTCCCGCTCACGAGGAGCGCTTCCCGCGCCCGTCTTCACCATCCGCCTCAGGAAGAGCTCCTCCGTGGGAGAGCCACCCCTCCCCGTCTTCCCTCGCTACCCCCACCCCGGCATCCTAAAGTTATCGTCTTCGTCTGTACCTTATTTAAAAATAAACAACTTGAATGACTAATTAGATCCAAGCCGTTAGAAGCGCGCTGGACGATTTCCATGAACCCTGAATGTGTGCGCTAAATCTTTCAGAAATTGTTACTGCTTGCGAGGAGGTAGACGGGATGTGACCCGGCACACCATTCACACCGTTTTTACTTACAAAGTGCGATTTAATCCTCACTTAGGAGAAACGCAGGGGGGTGGGAAGAACCACCCCGGTTTCTTTACTCAGATTTATATGCCCAAAACTGATCAGCTGCTTCTCAGTTCCATTCAGAATTTGGTGCTTTTCTCGACTGGCGGGAAACAAACCCTTTTCTTCCTGTATACAGTTCATACAACATTGAAAAAGAGCACAAGCATTTGGAAAAGCAAGCTTAAGTGACATTCCAAAAGTTAGGAATGGTATGCACGGATTGGAACTCTAGATAGCATAACCCAGGAGCAGAGTAGTACATTGCACCTTGAACAAAATCTTGTAAGGGTGTGAGAGAGGCCACAGAATGTCACTTTTAGTAAGAACACTATCCACTGTAGGCTTCGCAAACCATCAGCAGCAGAGTGACCCAAACACCCTGAAAGCTTTCAGAGCTGGCCTATGTGATGCTACAGCAGAGAGGGCTTCTGATGCCTCTGCTGTTGACTGTAGCTATACAGCCTGATGATAGCTGAAGGAGATTCTGCCTACACAATGAAAACTCAAGCAACGACTCTTTAGTCAGCATCAAGCATCAAAGTCAGTGAAAAGCAACAGAAGTAGATTTAGTTTTTATTATATTGTTTAACGTAGCTCCAAGTCACTGCTGTATGGGAATTCAGGCATTGCCAGAGGGTATGTATCAGTTTGCAAACAAATAGAGTTTAACAATTAGCATATAGCAATTCCTTGGGTTTCAGATTTTATAAATAAATAAACTTTGATTTTATAAATCCAGGTTTTAGGACAAAATTAGCAGCCCCTGTCGTTTCAAAGAGCACAGTTTCTGAACTAAAGGCACCAAACAGCCTGCAGCAGCAAATCAGTTAAGGAAAAACCAGAAAACTGGAATATGTCAATGGTACACCTTTCTAGTGTTCATATGATGCAATAGCACATTGTTAGGTAACAGAATGTTTCCTATGCGTGTGTGGCCTGTTCCAACTTCCACTGAAACCAAACTCAGACCACCTCTTAATTTAGAAAGTAACTGTGTGTCTTCCTGAAGATGTACAATCTCCAGGCCCTGCAATAAAAAAGACACAGACAATGCAAAAATAAAATTCTCTCCCAGACCAAAATCTCCATCTCCAGTCCTGCTGTATAGACATTGCCCTGTTTGAGATTCCTGAAATATTTAGGACTTCTACTGTTCCTGTGTGAAAAACATGGACTAGGCACATCCATGGGCTATATTACGTTATTTCACTGGAGTTACATCAGGAAGGAGTTTGATCTTCTTACAGATTTAGGGCTTTGATTCCTTTCCTTTTGTTGTTCCCTTCTGTCAAACAGAAACAATGAAGAAATATTGGAGTGCTCTCTTTTTCTGCGCTAAAGAAAAGTTTAGAAATAAAATAATAACCAGCCTTTTGAGAATAAGATCATTCTTTCTGTTAGAAAAGCAACACACAGAGAAATAGTGACAGTTCATTACTGAGATGGCAAAATACAAGGTGGTTGTAGACATTGGGGGAAATGTATGGGTAGAAAGCTTCTGTGTGAATATAGATTGTGGGTTTTTGTTCTTAATAGATCCATCAACACAAACTCATCCGGTTTATAATCATAAAAGGAAGGTGGTTAGGGTGTTCCTCAGCAACATGCACTTAACCTTCGATTTATCCTTGCTCTTTGGGTTTTCTGTTCTGATTGATGGAGCCTCGTGACACAGTAATCTTTTCAGAGCTATTAAGAAGAAGAACTCCATTCTGCATAGTCCAACAGGTATTTTTTTAAAACTCAGTTTCCCTTTGATCTATTATAATTTAGAATTAAATTACATGGTCTGAATTAAAACTCTACTAAAATGTGTGTCCTTTTAGCTTGCTCTTTCCTGTGGTTTTGTAAAGACAGTTCATAATAATGTTTCCAGTGGTGCAATAAATGGGATTGTCTTTTGATTTCCAGCTTCATTTTTTTTTCCCTTTAATTATTAGCTGAAAATAATTATTGCATCCCTATTGAACTCAAAGACATGCAATGATGTTTCATGTTTAAGCAATCTTAGCCCGGTGAGTGAGCCAGCTTCCATTCCATGTATATGGACCACAAGTAGAAAGGCTCATTATGAGACACAGGTTTTGTCCTGTGGTTTGAGCTGAACAACTGACAAATAAGTTTTGCGAAGAGCTTCTACATTTACAGCAGACGGATATATTTATTAGTATTCATGTGGCTGAGGTGTGAGCAGCAGAAGAGTTGGGCACATTGCAAAGTTACTGGATTCATCTGTCTAACTCTTCTGATGACTATGCATGTGTATCTTCAGTCCTGGGCAGGAGTTATCTGTCTTGAAATTCAGAAACATCTTTCCTCATGCACAAAAATAAATCTGTCCTTGAGAGCTTTCTTCTTTCCACCAGCCCTCCCCGTGATGTCATTTCTGTCCTTATGCCAGTACCTTCTGTGTTATTCTTGGTCACTACTGAGCAGCCTCTATCCCATTGACAGTGCTTTGGCAAACGTTGCACTTACAATGTTTGACAGACGTTGTCCTGTTGCACTTACTGGCTGGTATTATGGAAGCTGTTGGCGCTACCTTTCACGTGCCTTTCTTGCTAGTACCTCTAAAAGCTTGCTTATCTCCCTAGGCTGCCCAGGCCTCTTTTCACATGATCATAGTTACTGGGTCTTCTTCCATGGCTTGTCTGGCTTCTCAGCTGGAATTAGCCTTGTTAAATTCCCTTCGGATCCCTTCTGGATACCTCTGAGGTAAAAGCATATAATATGTGTTGCAAAATTCATTACTTTTTGCAATACTTTTAGCAATCTTGATTGTGCCTTACCATTTGTATGGTAATCAGAGCTCTACAGCTGTGGGGAAAAGCAGACCTGCTGTCACAGCACCTTTTACTCTTTTTCTTCTTACAAACTGCTACACTGATTGTTGTTTATTTATTCAGATGAAGGCAGAGAGAGAGCAGGAAGGCTTACAGTCTTTCCATCCTGGGAAAGCAGATGTATGCCCATAAGTAAGTCAAAATGGGAATGTGAAAAACTGAAAAGGAATGAATATCCACGAGCTGGGCACTCAGGAAGAGAGTTCCTGTGCTGAATGGTCAAAAGAAGTTTGAGCTGGTCTAAGGTACAAAGCTGGTTAGGATGAACCAGTCAGCAAACATTAAAAAGATGCACAGATTTACTGTGGCTGCCATGACCATGCATAGTGTATCCCTGCGAAACACGACATTTATAAAGTGGCATGATGACAAAACATGGCTTCACAGCCTCTTTCCACTACACTGCTGATCTATCCTAGAAGGCACCAGTGCACACCAAAGAAATAGAGAAGGCATGAAACATACATTGCTTTAAAAAGACCCAGAAGCCAAAAATGCAGACCCTCAAGAACCCTGTCTTTTGTGAGTGTGTGTGAGTTTGTGCATTACCTGCCACCATAGGATCTGTGGACTTGGCAGTCACTGAATTCCAGATAGAAATGTTCATCATGAGTACTAAAAGTACTTTTCTTGCTGTTGATTTGAGTTTTATCTGTCTATTTTACTTAGCTCCAGGGAAACTGTGAGGGCCCAGTTGCATTTGGTCTGGCTCCCGGGCTTACTGCATTTGAGGGCCAGCTTTGAATGTCAACTGGTCTCTGTGTGGTGGATGAGTAAACCTAACATCTAGACCTCTAGAGAAACAGGGAATTAATCACTGAGTTTCTTCTTCACACAGACGAGGACATTTTTCAACCAGTAACTTAATACTGCCTTGGAAATGAGAGGCAACTTCAAGGTTTTCAAGAGGAAGTTATTCTGATTTTTTTTTTATAGTAGCATTTTCGCTTAAGAAGAGAAGTTAAACTAAGTGGCAGTTGAGGATTCTGGATTTCTCAGTCTTGTGCCGGTTTCATACATACCAGATGCTGTTTTATAACATTTATCCTCCTCCCCCTCATTGGTGACTATTACTCATTTGGCCAAGTGTTCTGGGATTTTAGTGTTTATCTAAAAGGCAGTCAGATGGAAAAAAAAAATTAGTCCTTTTTTTTTCATATTACTTAAGGCAGAAAACATCAGAGTACATGGAGGTTTACCATATTCAGAAAGCATGTTTACAGAGATGTGATACAGGTCTTTGCAGAATCTGGCAACCAGACACCGTTCAGCTGGCAGAGGGCAATACAGCTATTAGGCAATAGTGTAATTCAGTGCTCTGTGGGCCAGATTATCCCTCCCTACTGATGGAGGCCTGGTTATTTGGATTGCTAGTGAGGGGTTCTACCTGGAGCAGGAGAGACAGAAACCTCCTGTGGGGCACAAAGGAATAGCAGAGATACTCCACACCCACGGGTCCTTTGGCTTTCTAGAGTCTCACCTAGATGCAGATGGAAGACTTAATGCATTGTCCATTGCAACCAAAGTTTCTGCTTACTTCACTGGGCTCTGGGTGGGGGCCAGGCATACCTCTTGTGTTATTCTTTCTCCTTAAGTGTTGCATACAGCATGGAGCACTTCAAATCCACAGGTTAGGTCCCTGCTCTTCTTTTGTCAGAGGATCTGCACACAGATTCTTTAATCTTTGATGACTGTTATGCTTTCTACTCTGAGAGTAGGATCCCAGTTTCTCTTATTAGTACCAGCTTTGCTGTTCCTTTCCTTTGAATACACACAACACGAAAAAAAATGCAGAAACACTAATGCACAAAAACTGCTAATGCCAAGTTATTTCATTCTTTTGGGACCATGAACACAGAAGGTAAGATAAGACACTGAATTATTATCTGGAAGACCATGAGATAGATGCCTTTGCATTTCACTTCAAAGGAAAATCAATTCTATTGCTCAAACCTTGTAAATTGGACCTACAAGGTACATTTCCTGCCAGCAAAGTTTTCCATTGTGTGAACTCCTTGAAATTGCTAGTACTTCATTTAAGCACATGTGATATTCAGCAAGTGTCAGTAATGGCAGTAACAAGCATGACCTCGACAATGTGTGCAAGTCCAGCTACAAACATTAAACTTAGCAAACAGTTATCCCTGGCTGGCGTCAGAATGGAAGAACAGGGAACCAACTCTCCTCATGCTCATTTGAAAGTTAGGCTTCTGGCCTCCAACCAAAGAGCTGTTCCAGAGCCTTTCTGCTCCAGTGATCAGACAGTCTCCTAGTTCTCAGGCTGGGCATAGCTACATCCAGTTTGTGCCTGCTGATACTTTGCACCCTGTCATGGTTTAACCCCAGCCAGCAGCCAAGCCCTAGGCAGTCACCCCCTCACTCCCCCACCAGTGAGATCAGGGAGAGAATCAGAAGGATAAAAGACAGAAAACTCATGGGTTGAGATATAGACAGTTTAATAGGCAAGGCAAAAGCTGTGCACACAAGCAAAGCAAAACATGGAATGAATTCACTGCTGCCCATGGGCAGGCAGGTGTTCAGCCATCCCCAGGAGAGCAGGGCCCCATCATGCCTAACACGTACTTGGGAAGACAAACTCCAAATGTCCCCTTCTTCCTCCTTCTTCCCCCCACTTTATATACTGAGCATGATGCCACGTGGTCTGGAATATCCGTTTGGTCAGTTGGAGTCACCTGTTCTGTGTTTCCTCCTAGCCTCTCATGCACCCCTAATCCCCTCACCAGCATTACAGTATGAAAAGCAGAAAAGGCCTTAGATTTGTGCAAGCCCTGCTCAGCAGCAACAAAAACATATCTCTGCTAATATCACTGTGTTCAGCACAAATTCAAAGGCAGCCCAAGTCTAGCTACTGTAAAGAAAATTAACGCTACCCCAGCTTAAACAAGCACAACCCCCCAGACCTGCACCTCAGTAATGCTTAATGCAGCAAAACTATCCACTGTCACAGCTGTCAAATAAGGTCTTCCCAGACATCATAACCCTGGCTTCATACAAAACAAGTGAATAAGTCCAGGCAGACTTTAGTTTTTTATTTGCCAGAGGCCAGCAATGGTTCCAGGCAGAAGGAACATCCAAGAAATGAAATCTTCTGCTTTATTTAAAGTAACATTAGTGTTCCAGGCAGCAGCATCAGACCACATCTAGAGTTGTTGAAATCAATGGAAAAATCATCCTTTAAGTTCAACAAGTTTTGTGTCAGATGCCTCACCTAATGGATCAAAACGTTGAGTGGCTGTGATTTGCCCTTGCATCTCAAGATATTGATGAGAATCCAGGCAGCTGTGGGAGGACAAGTACTCCCCTCCACTATTGCCTCACGATGCTTGCGGCGAGATGGGCCACACAGGCTATTGGTCAATGCATCCTTTCATCCATGCTGTTTTTCTAAGGGTTTACTGCTGACGAATGGGTCTCCGTGATTAAGCCAGTTTTGACAATGATAAAGCAATGAGAGCCTTTAATTGAACCCAAAGGTGATTGCTGAGAAAGAGAAGAACAGAAGTATTTATGGCATTAGTGCCACACTTTGACACAACCGGCTGACAAAGTAAAATAGAGGAAAAGCAAACCTCCCACACAGCCCGCCTTGGGCAAACACAAATATAGAGGTCATGAGCAAAAGGTATGAAAGGAAGTTTACTCACCTGCAGCCCAGGTATAGCCAGTTCTTCAGTCACCTCAATCCACTCAGCTGCTGATCAGTCACTTAGCACAAGTTCAATTAACAGTGCCCTCAGCCATGACAGAGATGTGCATCTGCCTTTCCACTTTTCTGCCTCCAGAAGAGTGTCGGAAAGAGATACCATTATAATGTTTTAAAGTCAGCCACTTTTAAAATGTCCTTTTGAATACAAATAGATAGAGATTTACTTGTTAAGATTTTTATTTTAATAAGTTGTTATTTTTAAATAGAATTAAAAAAAAAAAAACAATCAGACTAAAACCAAATAAAAACAAGCCTGTTGAAAAGTTCAGCAAATATTAAGCCAGAAATGTTGAGGTCATTGGTCTGTACACATTTGAAGGAACTAAGGATGAATCAAGTATATACTAAAAATAGCAAGTCCTCCATTCAAAACTGAAGAAGGAAAATATTTGGCAGAGACATGGATATGTTTGTGCACACTCATTATCCCCCAGGGCTCAGTACTGGGGCCAGTCCTGTTCAATATCTTTATCAGTGACCTGGGTGAGGAGATTGACTGCCCCCTCAGTTAGTTTTCAAACAACACCAGGTTGAGCAGGTGTATCGATCTGCAGGAGGGTAGGAAGGCTCTGCAGCGGGGTCTGGAAAAGCTGGATCAATGGGCCAAGGGTGTGATATGTAACAGGATGAAGTGCCAAGTCCTGTGCTTGGGTCACAACAACCCCAGGCAGAGCTATGGGCTGGGAGAAGGCTGGCTGGAAAGCTGCCCAGGGTAAAAAGACCTGGAAGTGCTGGTTGACAGCAGCTGAACATGAGCCAGTGTGTGCCCAGGTGGCCAAGAAGGCCAGTGGCAGCCTGGCCTGGGTCAAGGATAGTGTGGCCAACAGGACCAGGGCAGTGATTGTCCCTCTGTACTGGGCACTGGTGAGGCCACACCTCAAATCCCATGTCCAGTTATGGGCCCTTCACTACAAGAAAGACACTGAGGTGCTGGAGCGTGTCCAGAGAAGGGCAACGGAGCTGGGGAAGGGTCTGGAGCACAAGTCCTATGAGGAGTGTCTGAGGGAGCTGGGGGAGTTTAATCTAGAGAAATGGAGGCTCAAGGGGGATCTTATCACTCTCTACAACTTCCTGAAAGGATGGTGTAGCCAGGTAGGGGTCAGCCTCTTCTTCCAGGTAACAAACTCTAGAACGAGAGGAAACACCCTCAATTTGTGCAAGGGAAGGTTTAGATTGGATATTAAAATAATTTCTTCACCAAAAGGGTTGTGAGGCATTGGAACAAGCTGCCCAGGGAGGTGGTGGAATCACCACTCCTGGAGGTATTTAAAAAACATGTAGATGTGGCACTTTGGAACATGGTTTAGAGGTGAACATGGCAGTGCTGGGTCTTCTCCAGCCTAAAGATTATATGATAATCACAGTAATTAGTATAATTGAATGGCAGGAAATAGCTACCTTTGGGGAATCCAGGGTTATCTTGGTTTTTACAAGTAATAAAGGCAAAAGACTCCTGGAGACATCTTTGAAAAGGTGAAATTAAATCACATTACGTAACTGGGAGCAGGTGATATAAGAATGTCTAGTAAGAACCAAAATAAGAAGCAGCTGAATTCAAAAAATCCATCCTACAAAATGAAAAATGGCCTTTGAATTAAATGGGCTGTTTAAGTGACCTCAAAGAGCTAAGGCAATGTGTTATGGCAAACATTTACTTTGCAAGGAGAAAATGAAAAAACATAATATTCACTCTTTAAAGTGGAACTCGTTGATTTTAGGAATCACACAGGTTATAGAGTTTTCGTCAGTGTTGAGGTAAATAATTAAAGGTGTATTTCTGAGGCAGCTGGGGGACTGTTATAGACGAAGCAAACAGTCATAACAATAGGGGGAGAAAAAGTAGCAAATATGCCTCCCATGCATAGGTTTTGATAAGCCAAAATGAAGTCACTTACTAATGGTGGGAAGAGCACTCATTTTCTAAGATGTAAACATTATTTCAGTATTAAAATACTGGCTAGTGAAGGACAAAGAGGCAAAATTAGTTCAGAGCCTTGAAACACGGTCTTTTTCAAAGAGGCCGTAAAGGAACTTGAGAATCGGACGGGAAAGGTAAAGTCATATCATGAGTTAAAAACTATCTGAGAGAGAGACTATGAAGAGCTAGAATAAATTATTGCCTCTTAAAATGGAGAAAGGTTAATAGCAGGATACCCCAAGGACCCTGGCTGGAGCCACTGTTCTGTATATTATTCAGAGTCTGGAAAGATGAATGGTCTGGTGGTAAAATTTGCTTGTGATACAGATTATTTGGGTTTGGCACTGTTTGGGAGGATTATGAAGAATACCAGATGGATCTAATAAAGCTACTGTAAACGTTTGGAAGCAATATAATTGTAAATGAAATACCAACTGTCATGGTTTAACCCTAGCAGCAACTAAGTACCACAGCGCTGTTCACACACTCCCCCACCCCAGTGGGACAGGAAGGAGAATTGGGAAAGGGTAAAACTTGTGGTTTAAAATAATGACAGTTTCATAACTAAAATAAAGTCAAGTATAATACTAATACTACTGATAATAATAGTAATGAAAAAGGAGGTAACAGAGAGAGAGAGAGAAATAAAACTCAAGGGAAAAAAACCCCAGTGATGCACAATACAGTCGCTCACCATCCACTGAATGATGCCCAGCCCATCTCTGAGCAGCAATTTCCCCTCCCAGCCAACTCCCCCCAATTTATATGCTGAGCATGACATTCTATGGTGTGGAATATCTCTTTGGTCAGTTCGTGTCTTGGTCAGTTCAGGCTGTGCTGCTCCCTCTCAGCTTGTTGTGCGCCTCCTCACCGAAAAGTCCTTGGTTTAGAGAAATCACTACTTAGCAACAACTAAACACCAGTGTGGTGTCAACATTATTCTCATACTTAACCCAAAACACAGCACTGCACCAGCCACTAGGAAGAAAATTAACCCTGTCCTAGCCAAAATCAGGACATCAACAAAGAAAATTCAAGATAAGGCTTGTTGGAAGGAATGTAGGTTGTAGCACACTTGTGTGCAGTGGGCTCTGGTTGAAATGTAACCTCCAAGGACAGTTCTATGCGCAACTGGCAAGAAGACCATTAAAAAAGCACCAGTAAAGCTGCCAGTGTGGTTGCTGTCATTTCGAGATTGTTTGCAAATATGAACTGACTAGCCAAATAGTTTCAGCAAGTAAAGACCCAAAAAATGTCAAGGGCCAGATTCAAAAATTGAAGTAGCAACTGGAGCACTTGGAAAAGATGCATGAGAACCAGTATGCCTTCCTTCCTGTAGGGGAAGTCTATATGCCATGGGGGAGTGCCACAGGGCTACCACAGCACAAGCCGTGCCAAATGGTGCAGATTGAATTGTTTCATTTACTTGGAGAAAAAAAAGGAAAAGAATGAATCCCTGACTTTGGCAGTGATTAAACTATTCCGAAGAAGATGCAGTGCTTTATTGTCTTTACCAATCCAGTGTGTTTAATTAGCTGTATCCTCCCCCCAAAAAACCTTGATTCCTGTCAGGAAATGCTTGATGCCCAGAAAATGGTTTAGACAGGAGGTTAGGGCTCCCACTTCATGCTTACTCACTGAAGAAGCAGGAACAGTAAAGTTAGAGGGTTAGACTATATTTAATTCTACTTTTCCTCTAAGCAAAGTATTTCTCTGAGGCTGAATGGAATATTGTGTCAAATGAACCAGTGTTTTCCAGGGTTTATTTTGACAAGAAGATAGACCATAGTCTCGATTGTAACCAATTTTTGTTTAAATTGTCCAGTTTAGCTGTCAAATCAATTTGTGGTGCTCAGTATGCAAATGCATGCTGTCAGTTCATCCAATACATCTGCTGAATGTTCAGCAATTGTCAAGAAGTGAGTGAAGTATTAACATTTTTAAGAAGAAAATGAAAGGTAACAAACAAAACAATTTGATGCCACGCAGCCTTCTTTCGGTCTTCACTTTGTCAGTTAACAACAGGCTGCATCAGAGCCCTTGAAACATAAAGGCGTTTTTCAGAGACATCCCACATTGCTTGGTTGTGTGGCTTTTCGCATTTCCACTCCCTCATTTTGTCACTCTCTTTTCTCTTTTGTTCCCTCACCAGAGTCACATGTACCGTAAGTGCAGACCCAAACAATTCTTCTGCTATTCTAATTCTTTCTTTTTTTTTGTTCCTCTCACCTCCTCAGGTGGCCATCCTATCACTTCTGTATTTGAGACTGAGAATCACTTGAATTTGAAAAGCGCCTTTTTGCTAAAAATCTCTATGCTTTCAATTCTTGAAATCTCCCACCTAAAAGAAAATTATCCAGACATAACCAGAATGACAAATTGTAACTGTCATCGTAAAAGGTACCCAGTGTCAATGTGAGTTGTATATCCAGTATCTGCTCCCAATGAGCTGCTCGAGTTTCTGTGAGCCCGAGGCTGTCTTTTTATTCAGCAAATGTAGGCTCAATGGCAATGACAGATATCTTCAAACTGCCAGCTGAAAAGATCCAAATAATTCAGGTGAGATTTCTGAATATAAATGGAAGAAAAAAATTCAGAGTAAGAAACTTCAGAGGGAAAAAGAAAACAGTGAGACATGGGCAGCTGAATTAATGAAGTTTGGTTTCCTACAGATTTGTTTTTTCTACATGTTTCTCACAAAGCTCAACTCAATAACCATGGATTTCCCTTCATCTGGCAAAGTTTACCTACATGTCCCTCAGCTCTCCCACAATAGCTGCACTTCGCTTCAGGTTCTCTAATTACCAGGCAGGGAGGAGGCCAGATGTGCTGAATTCAAGCTCAGCACCTAGTCAATGAGTAACAAGATGAACAGGTCAGCCTGCTCTCACCCAAAAGAGCAGTGCCTGAGGGCCTCCTTCTCCTGCATCATGAAGGAAATAATGGGCTTTTTCTACCTAACCACAGGGTTTTAATACAATTTGCAGGAATTTTGCAAATTTGCCAAATCTGCCTGAAATCAGTTTGAGGTTCGTAGTTATGAGAGCTAAACTGATAGATGGGTGAACAAACAGCTTGGCTGGGCAGGCATTGCTTCCTTAAGAAAATGGACTAAAAATAGTTTTCTGTTGCGAATGCCCAACACTCTGGGGCCTCTTTTCACAATGAACAGACTTAAATCATTTTCAGCCATTTTAAATGAAGTGAAGCTTAGCTATCTGATCCAGCTGAAATAACTTCGCAAATGGAAATTAGCTCCTAGAAATACAGAAGAAAACGGCAGAAGACTCTCTAATAAAATCTGCATTGAAGTACTGCAAATATGGAGCAGATTTCCTGTAAAATAATATCATCCTAGCCAACAGATTCATTCTTGTCTTTTTTACCTTGTATGAAATAGAGGCAAGTAGGTTTTAGTTCATATTAAGCCATCCAAAGCCAAAATAATGACAGCCTCCTCCTAGTCAGCTGGGGGAGAATTAACTGGGTGGCGTGGTAACTCTGTTCAGTGTGGAGATGTCCCCATGGGCTCCATGTGAGCTAGGTTGAATCTGGAAGCAATATAGCCCTACTCTCATGAGGATGCACTCTAGGACCTACTGCACTGAGCTTACGCTAGTTTGAAAAGCCCTGTAATGCAGAGTTGCCTAGTCTTTGCGTGTGCTGATGTAAAGTTTTACCAGTGTTTTTATTAACTCTGGTTTACATAACTTATAACTTATGACTTATAACTTATCCTAACACCTCCCTCATGACTAAATTTGCAGGATTATGCTAACTTTGCAGGTCTGTGCTGCTGAATCTGGCTTAACAACCTGAGGGTGGCCTTCATGGACTGCCAGGGAATATAGAAATGTACAAGTTATTCCCAACCAGTCTCTTTCTTCCAGCAGAACCCAGGTAGGATTCAGTAGCATTCCCCCTGCCAGAACACATTTCAGTATGTATTTTTCCTCAAGGATTCACCCCAAGAATTTAATCCTAGTCCATGCTAACACTGGGTGAGTGTGTTGGTTTTGCACAGCCTGGTTTTTGCTAGTGGGGGGGCCTCACTACCAAAAACCGGGCTGTGCAAAACCAACATAGTGAGGAAGGTGAAAAGTTTCTGCCCTGTCTGCCCTAGGTGAAAAATTTACTTAAATTGTGAAAGCTACAGGGGACAGATATTTGGGTGTATTTGTATGGGGGAGAATGTCTAAAGCTGAACTTCTGGACCATCAAGCTCAACCAAGAAGGCAGCTACTCACTGCAACTGGTATGGGCTGGTACAAATTTTGGTAACACCCGGACTAAACAGAAGTGTTGCATCCTGAATCCTGCAATTAATGAAGAGACACGAGACAGAGCCACCAATTACATGGCTGATCATATGAATTGTGCTTCAGACTATTAAGACTGGGGAAAATGGGGCCCTTGAATTCTTCTGTAAAGAAGAGCTGGTGATAAAATGATGAGTTCCCAAAAAGAAGTGGTCTCAATAAAAGGAAGGTGGCCTGCAAAAAGAAAGGTGGAGATCTTGGCTAGAGGAAAAGTGCTGAACGTGGAGGAAGATCCTAAAAATCTGGAGGCTGTGTGTAGGTGAATGGCAGGGCATGTCCTTGCTGGACGAATAGTGATGTTCCTGCTGGGAAGTGAAGTTGAGACTTAGAGGACATAACACCGGGGTGACAGTAGGGCTGAGTTTGTGAAATAATTAAGAGGGGTAAAAATTCTAATCATGTTGGTTTTTAAGTAATGTTCAGTTCCCAGATCAGTGGTGGGTTGTCATTTGCTCTGTCTCATCCATGACATTGTCTTATTTAAAGCAGTCTGAATTTCCAGGGCTAGTGATGATGTCAGATCTTGTGACTTTTGTGCATTTCTTTGCTATTGTAATACAAAAGGCAAAAAAAGACCATTGTCATATAATTACTGTTTTCCTTCAAAGATTTCTCAGCTGGTACAAAAGCACTCCAAAGCACACCTCTCAGTGGGAAAGGAACACTGACACTTTTCACCTTGAAAGTAGGCACCTGAACCAAAGTAATGCAGCATGAAAAGTAGACACTGGTCTGATTCAAAAAAAATGCTGGTATTTTAAACATGTGTGCATGGGAAGGGCTTTTTTGGATGCAATTAAAAAATCTCATATAGAAACTCATCAATATTAAGAAGTCTGTAAGCTGTTAAAATGTGTGCAAGTAAAATCAATTTATCAGGAATACAACTGATTTACAATGCAATAAAATTGACTGGTGTATAGCTGAGTCATAGTAATATTTATTTTTCAAAGAAACTGCCCACATCTAACAGTGGAAATTCTTGAGTGACTAAGCCCAAGTCCTTTTTGTGATGTGAAGTGAAGCACTGGAGATTTGCAATGACATCCTACATCTTACTGTGTTTTAAGCTCATCTAGATAATAAGCACTAGCCTTGTATTAGCAATCTGATTCTCTGCCTCCACAACAAATTCTTGACAACTCCTTCTGAAGGTCAGGTATTTGCTTCATGGGAATGTTAAGCTGCCCATGTGAATGTAGCATTTTTTGACTGTTTTCAACCAAGTCTTGTAAGCAGAGCTGAGAAAAGTCAGAGATCTCTAGTTCCTTGATTACAGAGAGCCACCTTCTTTGGCAGTTCCATACCTTGCTCAGGGCAGGCATTTTCTTCTGACAGCATTCCAGTGATGCAATCATAAAAGCTGCAAACAATTATCTTCTCAGAGAGTTTCTGAAACTAGTGAGGGAAGCAAGACAAAGTAGTAAGAACTCTGACTGTGATAGAACTCATAGAAGGAAAGAGATAGTGTCACTAGTTTGGCATGCAATTTCCATTTCATTTTCTATTTCACTTTTTACTACTAGATTTTCATAGTCCTAGATTAGGACAATAAAAAATGTTGGTCTTCTTATTTTTTGCAGAGTAAACTTATGGTCTTTTTATGTTTTGGAACATTTTTTTGCAGATTGTGCCCATTGTCTGTCTACAAAGAATACTGTTGCAGCACCTTTCAGCCTGGTGAAAAAAATACCATGCAAAGCCTCTGGTTTACTCTCTGACACCAGACTTTCCAGTGGTCATTTGTTTCCTGACAAGGCACAACATTTTCTTTTACAGGTCCTGCAGAATTCCACAGTGCTTTACATCAGATCAAATACATGAGGAGTAACACGGATCCTGGAAATCTGGAGGTAATTAACCCAAGTGTTTTCAATTTGCTGTGTACCACTACTTCCTTGGAAGTTCACAAAAATATCATTGCTGTTGTGTTTTGCCTTAGGACTTCAATAAAACTCAAGTAATGTAAGAACATAACACTGAACTGCAAAAGGGTGACACAGTTACCTTGACAAAGGGAACAGCGTTCAGATCTATTGCAAGTGGTATTCTTGGAAGTAGGTAGCAGACCTAGGCTTAGTCTCTATTTGGTACTAACTCTGAACTAGGCATGCTGCCAAGTGAAAAAACCTCCAGTCACCAAGGAAGTGCGAGATGACTCTGTTGTAGGCTGCTAGTGACTTTTCCACAACCATTGTTCAGTGGAATCTTGTTTTTTGCATAGCAGCAGCTCTTTCAAGGTCACAGTTTGATAATTCCTATCCATGTTTGCAGAACACCCACACTAAACACATTGGAAATCCAAGAGTAGGAAAAGGTGCTGAACACCATGCTTTGGGTAAGCTCTACTTACATGAGCTGGCTCTGTAGTGACTTCTGCCTCTAATTTGTAGAGATCACTGCACCAAAAGAGAGAACCACTGCTGACACAAGCACACACACACTTCAGAGCTGCGGCTCTTCCATCTGCTTACTGTGGTTATTCAGGACATGTTCCCTGGCTAGGAAACACTCATTTTTGCCATGCAAAACTTTCAAGCTGCTTGTGTCTGCCTTTCTAGTCCTTGTTGATGGGGGAGCTGATACAAAAACAAAGCTATAGCAATTGGAACTAAAGAGGGAAATAATCCATTAGCAGGAAAGCAAATTAGGTCTAACAAGCTACAAATGTGTGTTATGTGTCCTGAGTCCTAGCCCATATTAGTAATGCATCTCTCACCCATGTTTCTTGCTATTACCATGTGCCCAGTCTGTCTCTCCTAAATTCTCCTCACCTCAAGCTCCTCTTACAGTCCTTCGTCCTGTTCATACAGCACCCAAAGATCTGCTTATGTCCCTTGTTTACAGCCTTTGGGCTTTCTGCTGAGCACAAATGAGCACATGGTGTGAAGAGCTACAGGCACAGTCACTGGTTAACCAGCTGCTGTCAGAGAGAAATCTCATCCGAGTTCCCCCTGCTGCTCCCTCTTTCCTGCTCCCATCCAGTCATCTGTCAGATCTTCACATCTCAGAGATGTCTGCTCAGCCATCCCTCTTTGACACACACTTTATTTCCTTAAGTTGTGACAGTGAAAAATACAAACCAACTTGCTCTTTCTTTCTCTCTCTAAGAAAAACAATCCAAAAAGAAGGATGTGCACACAGCATCCTTATACACTGGACAGCGAGAACCTACAGAAGTGAGAACCTGGTGAAGGACTGGAGGTGTGTGGTGCTCCAAGTAAGAGAACTACCAAAAATCTAGGGAAGAAAACTCAGATTCAGCTCTGTATTTCTTTCTAGCCAAGGCCAAAGTGTCACTAATGCCCAGATGTTTGTCTGTGATATAAAATGTGAGTAGGACTGCATTCCTGCTGCCACCCTGGATTCCAGGGGGCGATTGTGGATCTGTTGCAGCAGCACCGCTGCTCTGCAGCGGGGGAGGTGTGGGGTGACATCCAAAGCATTACTCATGTCCTTCTGTCTGCAGATAAGCAATGATGGCAGTCCCTGGCAGCTATCGCCTGAGGAGGGAGGCATCGTGCAAGCTCTCAGATTCTTAATTCCGACTTCTCCCTACCTAGCCTTCCCAGAGCTGCAGATGTCATCTAAAAGGCCACAGATATCTCAACTGTTATCAGCATTAACATTTCTGAACAAATTCTGGTCCTCCAATATTCCTGTGGTCTACCTCAGCATGATGGGTGGCAATACAGATGAGTGTTGGATCAGCCATTTTAGGGAACCTGAGATAGCTACACAAAACAGTCTAACAGCTCCATTGAGCTCTGCACAAATACTTCTGCTAATTTCAGGATAGAAGTAATGTAAGTGTGAGACTTGGCCAACAACTGTGAAAACCACATACCGGTCACAACTCCAGCCATCAGACCAAGCACAGGTCAGTATACACAACCTCATTGCTGGGAGAGATCACAAGCCCTACAACTAGCATCAGGGAGGAGGAAAATGCAGTGATGTTGGTTCGTATATATGATATTTCCCATGGAAGTGTGTGGGAGTTTAGCCTTTTACCATAACCTAAATTTTAAGAAAAGCAACAATTTGTTTCCAGTTCAATGACAGAAGCATATCACATTTTATATTAGCCTGAGAAATATGGAAGGACAGAGTACGACGTAATTATCTTCTTTGATGCTCCATATTTTGCAAATTCATGATATTTATGTGCTGTGTTAAGCCATTTGAGGAGATGCTGTCATCCAGAAGCAGCAAATAAATAAGAGTGGAAGAATATATTTGGAGAGTCATAAGGCCACATCTTATCAAGATTCCTAACTAATAAATATAGCACAGCTATGACCAGATGTTTCTAAGCAGTCATATTTTGATTTATAGAAAAATAGACAAGCAAAATTCTCAAGTATAGATTGATATGAACAGCTGGATTTAATGACCTGACTTCCTTAAACAGCAACAAACAAGTAGATAAGGTCTTGTTTCAAAACACATTTCTCCCCATAGATACTGCACCAGAAAGCTGAGCCACAAAGATCTGATTTTCTCCTCTTAATGCTAGCAAAATGATGGCTGAAGCAGATTTTAGGTGCTTCATTCTTTTTCGAGCACTGGCTGTGATCTCCTGAAAGATGCCAAGGGAGCCTGACCAATTTACACAAACCAAAAATCTGCCTGTAAGAAACTATAAACAGAAGCTGTGGTGTAGGAGACTCGTGATATGAAGTTAGGGATGACTGACAGGATGGGAATACAACTTCCAGCAGCACCTTGAATTTGAAACCTGTATCCTGATTGTATCCTGATTTTTATTAAAGGTATGTAGCTCTTTTTTTGTTGTTCAAAAACAGCACTCCAGGAAAAGAAGCAGCTATGCTAGCAAGAAGGGGGAAAAAATCAAAGAAATTGTTCAATGTTCCTTACTCTCCATTGCTCAGTGGCAATAAAATTACAAATCATAAAGTGTTGGTCTGTGTTGTTGTATTTCCTGGTCATGCAGTTCACTACAATATGGATCAATCTCATATTACCAGTCATTCCAACCAGCACAGAAACACTCTCCATTCTACACAGCTTCTCTGCTGAAATTGCACATGAGTTATAGCCAAGAGTGCAACTACAGAAATCTAACTTTAGATCATTTGTTGTGGAGCTGTGCTGCTGCCAGCAGAAATTCACTGAAAGAAAGCTTAAAAGGACATGTTTCTCCTAATACTACATATTTTTATAATTGTACCACTCATTGCCAAATGCAAGAGTTCAAGCTATTGTAGCTCTGGAAAGCTAATGGAGATGAGCCAATTTTTACCACTCAAATCCTGGCTTTATTTCCACATTCCTGTCCACCCACTTGTTCTGTATTGTTCCATAAAACCACCTCATGCCTGGGCTGTTTATTTTCAAATGTATTATGCTACTCTCTAATTACAGTGAGAGAATAGATGGACTTGCTATTTCTATGTGAAATATTGTAATTGTAGCATCATTTAAATAATTTTGGAAAACTTATCAGCTCTGAATAAAGAACATAGTGAATGAAGGAGTAAAACACAACCACAAAGTAGTCCTGACAACTCAGGAATGTGAGTCAAGTGTTTCAGAAAGTTACAAGATTTGGGAAAATAGGTTTCTGTACA